>QXCR01000087.1:0-123894 GCA_004380135.1 Stemphylium vesicarium
GTCTAACTGCTCTAAAGGAGTTTGGGGCGCGTAGTGATGGGAAGAAGGCAAAGAAGCAGGTACGCGCTGAAGGAGGTGAGCCAACTCAAAGGCGCTGCAGACAGTGCAATCAGACTGGGCATAATGCGCGTACGTGTAAGCAAGCAGTAGAAGTAGACTCTGAATAATATCTCGTGTTATATTGCTCTATACAGGGCCAAAGTGGGCTGTTTTGCGCCAGAATGGGGTGGTTTTGGTGGGGGCTTGGCAAAAGTGGTGCACGAACCTGTGTGGTGCACGAACCCGTGAGGTACGTTATACTATAACGATAGATTATTAGAATTAAGAAAAATACTAAATCTAGTTATATAAATTACTAATAAGGTACTAAAAGAATTATAAGAAGTAATTATTAAGTAATATTATAATAACTTTATATATAGTTACTCTAGTATTACTTAAATAATAAAACTTACTAAGTAAAACTATAAGTTTCTTTATATAAAGAATAAAGTTATTTTTTTTTATTACTAAATATATAAACTATTAGAAGAATAAATATAGTACTTACGTACCCTATAGAGAAATATAAGTAATAGAGTTATCTTATATACTATAGTTAGATATCTCTATAGACTTTATTATAGGCCTACTAGTCTTAAGAGACTTTATTACTAAAGTATTATATAATATAATTCTTATAGTAGTTAATTATTTTATAAAGTACGCTAAGTATATTACCTTTTATAAAGATTTTTTATAGTAGTATAACTTATATATATTATTAATAATTATATTATTAGATATTATAGTATACTAAGATTAATTATTAGTTATAGAGATAAGCTCTTTACTTTAAACTTTTAAATAGTACTATTTACTATAATTAGTACTAAAAGAAAGCTATTAATAGCTTACTACTTATAAATAGATCGATAAATAGAATAAATAAATTATATAATAAAAGCCTATCTATAGATCTATATTAACTACTAGTAGAATAACTAGATTTTACTATTATCTATAACGTAGTTTATAAGCGAGTCGGCCATACAAGCGAGTCGGCCACCCCACCAACTTTGCGCACCTCTCTTATCTCAACGTATAATGGCTCCACGTATAGCCTCTTAAACTACATTAAATAAAGTAGATATCTATCTTATTCTTTTATCTCTTAATACTAGCTAAATTTAGAGTAATTAACGCGCTACTACTATCTTTAATATTCTAAGAATAACGCTAAGCGACCGACGCGCTAGAAAGCCTGCCCGACGCGATTGCTAGCCTAACTCGAGGAAGCTTACCCAGCGAGAGGAGGAGGTGATTGTTAGACATATACTTGACTTGGATACACGTGGATTCGCGCCTACGTACGCTGCTGTACGCGATATGGCTGATAAGCTGCTCGCTGCGCGCAGCGCAGGTCAGGTTAGCGTCCACTAGCCGCGCAACTTTATTAAGCGTATAGACAGTCTTACGACGCGTTTTAATTAAGCGTATAATAGATAGAGAGCTCTATGCGAGAATCCTATATTAATTAGAAGCTAGTTTAAGCTTATAGAGGAGATAGAGGCTAAGTATAGTATCTATAATAATAATATCTATAACTTTAATAAGGCTAGCTTTATAATAGGTAAGATTACGACTTAGCTTATTATAATAGAGTTAGAGAAGAGAGGCAGGCTAAAGAGTATCTAGCTAGGCAATCGCGAGTAGGTGGCGGCGATCGCTGCGATTAACGCTACTGTCACGGTTCGTTGCGCGCGGTCTGTCGCGGTTTCGTGGCGCGCGTTCTGTCACGGTTCGTTGAGCGCGGTCGCTGCGACCCTGGCGTAGACCGCCCCAGATCGGCATAGGTTGGGGCAGGGAAGGCTCTGCTAGCGTAAACCCCCCCCCCTTTTCCTACCCTTATAAGCAGCGAACCGCTCTAGTAACACTCGATAGAGGATCGCGCTTGTATACGCTGTGTTGCTCTATCCTAATTTTTACAGCTACTAGCTAGTTAGTCCCGCCGTTTCTTATCTTTGCTGGCTAGTATTATCTATCTACCTAGTACGAGGAAGCAGAGATCCCACGCGACTAAGCAATCGTAGTTAGCGATAATAGCTAAATAAATAATAAGCTTAGAGTAGAATAGCTTAAGCACTTTAACGCTTATATAAAGACTCGTGTCATTAGTGCGCGTCGCCTGCTTATCCTTAACGGCTATAAGAGCCACTATTCCCTTAAGTTCTAAGAGCTCTGCAAAGAGAATAATATCTACACGCTCTGCATGCTGCCTCACTCATCCCACCTGCTACAGCCGCTTAACGTTAGCTGCTTCTCGCCATTAAAGCGCGCGTATAGCCGTGAGGTGGAGAGCCTAATTCGCCACTATATTAACCACATCACTAAGCTTAAGTTCCTACTAGCGTTTAAGGTAGCGTTTATTTAATTATTTAACTTAGCTAATATTTACTTAGCCTTTTAAGGTGTAGGCCTTATACCTTTCTAACTAGACGTTATACTATTAAAGCTTAACGTATAGCTACGTACGCCTACTCTAGCTACTCTCCTAGAGGCTCCTTAGGAGGCTCGTACGCTAAGCAACGTACGCGAGCTTAAAGCTTAATTAACGTTAATTAGTAATCGCGTACGATAGTATAAGAGCTTATTACTAACTTTAATTATTTAGGCGATTAGCTAGCTTAAGAAGGGTACTAAAGTAATAATACTCTTAGCTAAGCTAATGCGCGATTAGATTGCTAGTCTTAAAAAGGCTAATAAGGTAGCGTTAGCACGTAAATAGCGTAAAAAAAAGCGTATATAGCAGCGAGGGGTCTTAATAAAGGGAGCTGGCGAGGATCTATTCGCTTAATAAGAGGCTAATCAGCAGATTGCTCGTGAAGAGCGTCAAGGAGGAAAGCAATTCGGCCGCAGTCGCCAGGCTCTCGCGCGCTGCAAGAGGTGCAGAGAGACTAGGCACAACTCGCGTACGTGCAAAAAAGATACTTTAGATACTACTTAATTCACTCTACTAATATCTATGTATTTAACTATTGCGTTGTTAAGATATATGCTTGTAGAGGTGCGCAAAGTTGGTGGGGTGGCCGACTCGCTTGTATGGCCGACTCGCTTATAAACTACGTTAGCTTTAAAAAGGATAACTTTTTAAACGTCTCTTTCTTTTGTCACCCTACTATATAATTTATAAACTTTATACTAATTATTAACTTTTAGCTTATATAATTATTAGTACTGATATTATATCTTCTATCTAAGAGCGGCCTTAGCATATTATCTATAATAACTATGATTATTCTAGCCGAGTACTTTCCTATCTAGGCGACCTAACCCTGGCCCAAACCCGACCCATTTGCCAGCGTATGTCTTAGTATGGACTAGGAATAGAGAAGTATCACCGAACCCCGTGTAACACTGGACCGCGAAGCATGCACCTACGTTACTCGTTCGTAGGCCTCTTTCCGCCCATAATAAGTTTAATAGTTAATTAATAATAGATTGAAGAGATACTAAGATGTCTAATGAAGGCGTGGTAGTAAAAAAGGATCCTTAAGTAATCGATCCATATCATTAGTGCAAATATGGACAGAGATATCCACCCCACTGTCCGTCCAAGACGGCCGAGATCCAGACAAAAACTCTCTAGAAGATGGCGGCGCTTCTTTGATAAGAATATCGCCGTCCAAGTTCGGCACGATGCCGTCCGCGTATCGTATGCGCGAGCCAAGACCGAAGTCGACATCGTAGATGCCAGCGCGCGCCCAGGTTGTCACCAGGATATGACGCCGGCCAAGGAATGCCTGCCATATACGCTGAGGAGACTTCTCATACGCAGCGCTATGAAGATGATCTGCGAGATTTGCTGGGTCGCTGACAGTGGAGATCGTATGCCGAATCTTTCGGGCGATGGGAACCATCGCTGCGGCAGCGTTGCTTGACTTTTCGTAGCCAACCTCCGAGCCCGGCAGCTCAACATTCATCATGATGATCGGAGACCCCCAAAAGTTTTCACCCAGCTTGAAAGCGGATCGAACGCCCAGTACAAGATCGCAATGGACCAGGCCGTCATCCTTCCCGAGTTGACGTGCACGCACAATGCAGGACCAAATGTGTGCCAACACGGCATCATGCTTGCTGATTCTCGGGCCATCACCGTCAGTACCCTTCGTAGCTTTGTTCAAGAGGAATTCGACCTGCTTTGCGTTGAGATGAACGATATAGTCAGAAACAGGCGCCTTAAGATCCCATTCAGCCCATGGCATAGGCTTGCCTGCTGGTGATACCAGTTTGGCCGCATCAAGGAATGGCGCAGGAGGCTTTCCCGGCGCAGCCCACCAGTCATACCTGTGCAAGGGCAAACGTTCTGTTCGTCTAATAATGGCCGCGTCCGGCTCTTCGGCGTTAATATCTCCTGCAGCAAGATTGTCCAAACGCGCCGGCTTAAAGACGGGAGTCAGGACTGGGGCGGTCAGGCCCTTGATGACGGCACTACTCACACTCGCCCAGTCCTTAACGAAGCGGATGAGGCCTGTGATGTCCGCGAAAGGATGCGCCGTTTTGGCAGCGAGGACAAAACCACCATCTAACAACGTGGTGCATTGTATAGCCATGACTGGCTTGCGCAATCCTGTTGCAGCATCGGGCTCGTTGGGTTGTAGAGCATGCGCAATGTCGACAGCAGTCACAAATTTACTAAGATTGTCGTCTTTGCGATTCCAAAGTGGCTGGGTCTTGACACGCTCGGTTTGGTAGAGTAAGTCCGTGGTGGCAGAGCTTGTTGCTGAGATGAACTCCAGACCGACGTCTGCGGAGGCCCCGAAGTGCGCGTACACGCGGCCGAAGCGACGGGCGTGGGCTGCGAACTCTTCCGCTTCAGCGGGAACCGACGCATCGTCGACGATAGCAATGGACTTCAGCTGGCCGGCCCATTGAGGATACGAAGTAAGCGCAGTGTCGAGTGTTTGGCGGAGGTGCACGGCGACGTTCACCACATCCTTCTCACCGAGAGGCTCGAAGAGCCATATAGCATTTGTAAGAGCAAATTTGGCGGTAGTCGCGTCTAGTAGCGATAGTGGGATTGCGTGTTCATGCTGCGTTGGGTTTTGGGGAAATACGCGCTCCGTCGTCGTGACTTGAATATCTACCTCGGGCGGCATCATTACGGACGACATGATAGGGTCAGAATGCAGCTTCCAGATGCTGCTTAGGAGACACGTCGACACACCCGCATTTAGAGCCTGTTTCAGTCTTGGCGAGGAAGTAGGTTACTTCAAATTAAGCTAGATCCCTTAAAAGTTCTTTTTACCAAGCTGTTGCTATGCCGTGTTCGATCGAATCTTTTATAGATTGCAGGGCTAGTATCTAACACATCCCTCGGTCTAACTGCCTTCTCCACCTGCTTCTTATAGCATATCGGCTATTTTTCTGCCCACTCCTCTAACTACTAGTGGTAGCTAGCATACTCGGTCGCCATCCTACACCATGACCTCTTTTCATCCATTTCCGCGGCTTCCTCTGGAGCTCCGAGAGCAAATCTGGAAAGACACCGTCGAACCGCGCACCGTCGACGTCCGGCGTGTTCGAGAGTGGTCTCAACGCTATGGCCAGCTGTTCTCGTCTACGCCAATACCAGCTATACTACAGTCCTGCCGGGAAGCCCGAAACCTTGGACTTTACGAGCAAGTCTTCTTTAAAGTTGCTGCAGTAATGAAGTTCAAATGCGACAGCGCGCCCGAGACGGCCATCGAGAGATTCTTCATGCCCGATGAGCAGGGAGAAGAAGAGCCCAAGAAAGTAGGCTCCTCCACCACCGAGCAGCGATACGTCTGGTTGCATCTCGATATTGATATTGTGGACATTGGGGCTTCTAAGTTCTGCAATTACCAATCCATCGCATCTGCAGTAAAGCGTCTCAAGTATGAGGGAGAGAATGGGGATGAATACTTCTTCCATACTGAATCAAATGAACTAATGAAGTTTATCAGTGTGCAAGAGATTTACGTAGTCTGCGCAGATGGTTTCTGGATGTGGGATGGGGCTATATATCAGTATCCCTGGCCCTGCGCCGAAGAAAAGCTGGTGTTCATTGACGCATTGGACGGTCGAGTTGCGCGTAGCATTGAATTAGAAACCGTATGTAAACAGATGCTGAAGGACGCTCGGCTAGAGGCTACTGGCGAAGCATATTCCATGACGATGAGTGTTGAGGCGCATTGGTTGTGATCTTAGTGCCCGCATCCTTGTCACCTGCCTTGCGAGCTGCTTGTTCGGCCTCTTCTCGATCAACTGTTTCCCAGCTGTTATTACTGCCAACCTAAATGCAATCGAGTAAGCAAGAAGAACCAAGATATCGCCGCGCCAAAGCCTCCTGAGTCTATCCAGGAATGTAGTTTGCATCTACGTATCGGAGCCTTGCCTAGAGATTAGCGTGGGCTATTAGCTGTTGTCTATTCTAGACGTTGGTATCCCACGCACCTATGACCTCGGTGTTCATCCATAACAGCTTCTTTCGTGCTTGATCGATGAGGAAAGGACCATGGTCACCTGTACGCGTATTGATGGTGAGTAGAGCTGAGTCAGCGCAAAGGCGGCGAACGCACAGACTGACGTCGCGCGCCGAACTTTTTTTTGGCGGCATCGCGAATAATCTGCTTGACCCGCTCTCAGCAGTCGGGCATTCCACACTTCCCACGGTCCCTTTGCTTTGCCCATTTCCTTTGGTAGAGAGGTTTACTTTGTATGTACGGATGAAGACAATGAAATTGAATTCACTCTCTTTCCCACTGCGCCCTTTCGCTCTTGCTCGCCTCGCTCCTTCGCGCCTGTCTCTCGCAACTAATACAAGATCTAGCCGCACTTCAGTTGCCACCCTCAACTTCTACAACAGACATTACACTCAACAAACACCATTACCCGCAAGTATGCCCCCACCACCCAAACGCAAGTGGCCCCGCGGTAGAGGCGGCGGCGGCGGCGGCGGAGGTGGCGATCGTACGAATGGCGGTGGACCAGCACGCGGAACATCGATGCCTCGCTCGACAATGGCGCAGCAGCCCAAGCGCCCGAAAATGGAAGAAACTCAGTCCAAGCCCGAGAACAGCGTCGATGTACGGCAAATGTACAGCACAGCGGCAGGCGATGCGACCCCAAAGCCTTTCTCCGAGTTGAAGGACAGGTTACACAAGGGGCTGCTCGATGGTCTGGACAAGATGGGATTCGAGTAAGTACAGGCTCCATCATGCCGACTTGAGCAATTTCAGCTAACAGTCATAGATACATGTCTCCTGTGCAGCAAAAGGTGCTGACTGAATTGCCCTCTTTGTCTTCCGACTGCGTTGTACAGGCAAAGACTGGTACGGGCAAGACGGTTGCCTTCTTACTTCCTGCTATCCAGAATCTCCTGGCCGGAAACATGCCCCCGAAGGGCAAGGTCGCCATCCTCGTCGTTTGCCCCACCCGCGAGCTGGCTCTGCAAATTGCCAAAGAATGCACTGGTGTGACCGCGTGTCTGCCACACAAAATGGAGTGCCACACCGCGTTTGGTGGTACTTCACGCGCCTCAAACCTGAAGGCTTTCATGAACGGCAACCCAACCGTTCTAGTTGCCACACCTGGACGACTCGACGACATCCTCGGCGAAGAAGAGGTTCGCGAGAAGTTCAGCCACTTGAAAACAGTGGTCCTGGACGAGGCGGACCAGATGCTTGATGCAGGATTTGCTCCGGCGGTCAAGAAGATCTTGCGGCGTATCCCACCTAAGAACGATGGCTGGCAGGGAATGTGCTTCTCTGCAACACTCCCCAAAGAAGTACTGGACATCGCCAAGATTGTCTTGTTCCCTGGCTACACACATCTGTCCACGGTGGATCCCAATGAAGTCCCGACTCATGAGCGAGTCCCGCAATTCTACTTCTCCGTTCCTACCGTCGGCCAGACTTTCCCTGCACTCTCGGCATTGATCGAAGAGGAACACAATCAGAACCCCACTGACTTCAAGGCTATTGTCTTTGGCACCACTGCAAATGGCGTCGGACTACTTTATGACTTGTACCGTAATGCGCTGCCCCAATTCAAGCTATTTGAGCTCCACAGCCGCATGTCACAGCCTGCCCGGACACGAACTACCAAGGAATTCAAAGAGGCCTCAAGTGGCATATTGTTCGCGTCCGACGTAGTTGGGCGTGGCATGGATTTCCCCAATGTCGGCCTTGTAATTCAGATAGGTCTTCCATCAAGCACAGACCAGTACGTCCACCGAGTTGGCCGTACTGCTCGTGCGGGAAGGGATGGACGTGCTGTTCTCATTTTGTTCGAGCAAGAAGCCTTTTTCCCAAGGGTGAACAAGACCCTGCCCATCAAGTCCTATCCAGTCGATGTCGTCTCACGGCTGCCCGCCCACCAGGCCAGCATCGACCAAGCCTTCGCCAACGTCGACGAAACATCCAAGTCAAAGGCGTACCAGGCTTTCCTTGGCTATAACAAAACCTTCCTTAAGAAGCTGCAGCTCTCTACAGCTGATTTGGTGCGTCTGGCAAACGAGTACGCGCGGACAATGGGTTGCCCGGAGCCGCCCATGCTCGAGAAGTCGACCGTAGGCAAGATGGGATTGAAGGGTGTACCGGGTCTCAGGATCGGGTCGCGAAAGTAACTTGCCTCCTCCAGGATACCCTGCTGGTGTTTGGGAAAGGACATCTTCTTTGGGCGTTTTCCCGACAGTGTGCTGGCATAAAGCGCCTTTATCATAAGATGGTCCTTGTCATGATTCGTCAAGATAAAGAATCCACAACGGCTCATTTTGGTGCTCTTCAAGCACTTAGATACCCAATTTCTTCTCATCGTATAGACATTCAATGTAAACCCTCTGATTATACAGCTATCTAATCTGTTGCAAGCGGTGGAAATGTACATCATGTCTCTCCTTGGGTGCGTAGGAAGCCAGGTTTGTGTGCATTATCTCCGCACCCACTCTACCTCGAAGCTGTGACTCGTCATGTCGATAAAATGAGCTTGCGCCTGGGTACCTTTCGAAGGTAAGGGCATTTTACCATAGTTTATGCGCTGGCGTCCAGCAGTGGGGACTGTGTGAGATAATGTATGTCCATGAGGGAAAAGATCTGCGGGAAGGAGAAGGGATGGAGTGGCAGAAAAGGACATGGGATGCTGGTAGAGCTCAAGAGGCATTATTGTATCCGCCATGTCACTTTTACGTGCTTCCGGACGTGACATCTTAGTCGAAATGAAATTCCATGTCGTAGATTCTAGTGCGGCCATGAGACGTGAGTTCTACCTGCCACGGGTTCTTAGTCAGAAACGCAGCGTGTAAAGCTTAAGAAAACCCGTGGTAGATGACAGTGGTAGAAGTGGTAGCCAAGGAGAGCCGAAGGTCATCTTTGCCGTCATACTGATGCCATGGCACAAAGACTACTGTCTCAGCAAACGGCTGAACGGTCTTCCAGGCGAGTCGAACTAGACGTGTCAGCCCTGAGCGTTACGCGCAGACCATGCGCGATGAGAAACGGCCGGACAAGGTTGGTGGGACAGGGCGTTGCCAATTAAAAAAGTTAGTGTCGTTTAAGCCGAAGGAAAATGCGAGCCGAAATTCGGGAATGCGCATTCTTTGGACGGGCTGAGGCGCGGTCCAAAGAACAGACACTGTTGAGATCGGACGTCGCTGTTGCGGACAGGCCGCTGATCACCATGATGAGCCGCCCGCCCCACGCTGGCAATCATCGGAGCCTCTTCCGGCGGATCGCGATCTGTAAAGACCTACTTCTCGCTTAGGGTTATTAAAAGAACCACAGACGTTTTTGACAACGTGGCAGGTTAAGTCCCAGCGTCGGGCCTGTAATCAAAGGAGGGAGAGCCCAAAGGAACAAAGGCATCTCAGGACAATGGGAAAACGCGTACAGGAACAAAAGGCTTTGTCTACCGGATTTCCGGATGCAGTAGCAGGGCCATGGGGTGCTAGGTGGGGTGCATCAATGGGGTAAGCTGACGGATACACGGTAGCGAAGACTACTCTCGCATGAAGACGGCATGTTGAAAAGCGCACTACGAGAAAGGTGCCCGAGTAGTGTTCCAAGCATGCAGGATTCCGGAATAAGTCTTCGACCTCCCCCTTTTCAAAGGTTAGCGATGGCGACGGCAGGAGAGAGGAAGAAAGTCTCCGTGCAGGTGCAGGTGCAAGTGCGATGAGAATGCGAAAGGTCGCGGTCGTGAGTTTGTCGAGACCCTTCTGGACCACAAAGTACCGTGTGCAGCATCGTGGGCTGCGGCTGTGCAGGGTACTGGCCTGTGGCAGCCATGGGCGAGCTGAGGTGCGCACTGATGGACCAGGGTGGAGCTTTTGTCGAGTTTCATGCACCCCTAGCGGCCGGGTCAGATTGTGCCACTTTGGGTGAATGCGTGGAACTCGATAGGCTGCGCAGCGCAGCTCCCCCAGCGATAGGATAGCTGCTATCCACCGGGTGGTATAGTGGTTGGCGTTGGCGTAGCTGTTGTTTCACCGTCGCGTCGCACGGCGCTTGTAGGTATGCTGCCACGCTGTCTCTGGGAGTCTGGCAGTCTGGCAGTGGCATGGGCGTCAAGGCCGCTGGTGCCTTGGGGGGGTGACTGCGGGCGGGCATGCATGGCGAACAGCTGGCTAGTCTGATTGCCGGCTCGAGGTTGTTCCTGGAACAGCGCCAGCATGACGTGCGATCGATCAGAGGAACGCGTGCTCGGACCCGCCCATTGGCCATGCACCCTTGCATCGGTCGCGCCTTCCTTGCAGTGGCAGCCAAGGAAGGTGCGCTGCAGCAGCCCTCCAGGCAAGCCCGCTCTCTCTGCGTGTTGCCCGCTGCCCGCTTTTGCTTGCACCCGCGGTCCAGTCGCTTTCGCTCTCCTGCTTTTGATAGACTTCGTCCCCGCCTGCTCTGTTGGATCCCCTTTCCCACTCCCTCCCCCCCTTTGTACCCACAGCATTCAATTGTTTCTGTCGGGCGACCCAAAAGCAAAGCCACACCGCTTCCCGCTGCAGATCCGGCATTACTCCAGCTGTCGTCACAGGTTGCTTATTAGCGCCTATAAGCGAATTGCTCCGCTGCCTCAGCTATCCGCACCGGTTAGATAGCAGCCCACGTCCCTTAACTGCCTCCTTTCTACCCAGAGGCACGTAGAATTGCACCCTACGTGACAGTCAGCCCTCTCCCTTGGACAATTGACACCCTGTACCTTACCGCCTCTTCAACGACACGCTTGGCAAGCGTCACCGCAATCTCAGACACAAGCACCCACACTGCGACCGTGCTCAGTAGGCCCGACGCTTCCATTTTGAATTTCCAAACGCGACTCCACGCGTCAAAGCGTCTGGAGAGACTATACAAGGCTGTTGGAGCCCTTGTAGCTTGGTCTCGCCATGGCTGCAGCGCGTCGACAACCTTCCATGCAGATTTTTCAGGACCCTGTGCAGCCTCACCACCACAACCAAGCCAGCGCCTTCGACCCGCGCTACCTCGATCACCTTAGCTCCGTCACCGACGTGTCCAACTCCTCCAACACGCTCCTCGCGCCGCCTGTCGCCTACACCGCCGAAGCCTCGCCCCGCAAGACCCGCCACGTCTCCAGCTCGCCCCCGCCTAGCGCCCTCGTCGAAAAGGGCCTCAACACAGTGAAGATACCTCCGCCCCAAGAGCAGTGGTTCCGCACCGACGCGCCCGCAAAGAAGGACAACCCCGCCTTCGCCCAAGACGCGCGCCTAATGGCGACCGATCTCCAGTACTGGGCCAGCCATGCGTCCCACATGGACAAGGAAAACGCCTACTATGCCGGTCCTGTCATGTCTGCCATGTCCGCCGCAGAACCACCCATGAAGCACGTGTCGAAGCGCCCAACCATGGATGCCGCCCCACTGCGCGACCGAACCAACGTCAACGCCACTGCCAACACCAAGAAGCAGAAGCTTGTCAAGGACATCAAAGTCGAAGATGTCGACGGTCCGCTACCCGAGCCCGACCAAATGCCCAGCGTCGAAGACGACGGAAACAAGCCCTCGTACAGCTATGCCATGCTCATTGGCATGGCCATTCTGCGCGCACCAAGCCGCCGGTTAACGCTCGCACAAATCTACAAATGGATCTCAGACACATTCGCCTTCTATCGCAACTCTCAAGAAACAGGATGGCAGAACAGCATCCGCCACAACCTCAGCTTGAGCAAGTCGTTCTCTAAGCAAGAGCGGCCCAAAGACGACCCCGGAAAAGGCCACTACTGGGTCATCAACGCCGGGTTCGAGAAGCAGTACCACAAAGTCAAGCCCGTCCGTCGAGCCGCCCACCCAGACTCTTTCGCACCAGTTTACACAAGCGATCTTCCCCGCCCATCGCCATCCATGGCGGCTAGCTTCCCGCCTATGAGCTCCACAAAGGGTTTCGGCTCTAGCAGATACCCCGAAGACAACGAACTACCTTCGTCGGAGGCGACCATCCCATGCTCTGACCCAGCTGCCCACGATGGACAGGACCCTCTCAGCATGCCGCCGCCCCGTCAGATACCCTCTTCGCCGCCGCCCGCAGACATACATTCCTCACCGCCTCCCCCTGTTTCACGATCGCGTTCGGTTCGCGAAGACACACCGCCACGTGCTCCACGCTTCCCGACCAACAGCCGTTCGGGTGGCCGGAAGCGCAAGTTCAACGGTCTCGGTGACAGCGGCTACTACTCATCAATCGAGTCCTCGGCGACCAAGGGCAACCCCGTAGGACCATTGCTCACTTCCGAAGCTGACCTCGATCGGCCTAGCTTGAAGCGCGGACGTGCCGAGGAGGAGATTGCCCGTATCCGCGGCTCTTCTTACGACTCTCCGACTAAGACCAGGACCCACATGAAGCAGCCTGGCAATGCCCACATCATCTCGTCACCGCTTCGCCAGGCAGGCAAGCTGCACGATCCTCTAACCCCTGCTATTGTCTTCAAGCGCCCGGCCCTCCCGCCCGCCTCGGCATCTCCCAATACCAACTTACGCAACCACCGTAACAAAATGCGAGAGCTTGTTGGTGGCTCCCCAGACAAGAGCCTTGCCATGTGGGTTGACACTTCATTTCTCGACAACAAAACATGGAGCCCAGCCGTCGGTATTCCTAATGACGAGCATGTCAACCTGGTAGGCCACGGTTTTGAGAGCACCTTTGACATATTCGGTGACTTTAGCTACAACGAGAGCCCCATCAAGCGCTCCGCTAAGCGACCTCGCCTCGAACGCGCCGTCACTACCAGCGGTGTGCTTGCTGACATCACAGGATCCAAGACCAACTCACCTACACCCAACTGGAAGATGTCCTCTTCCTTCCTAAACATTCCCGATCTGTCGCCCGTCAAGAACATGTCGCCCATCAAGGCTCCCATGCTGAAGCCTTCTGCGGCCACTCCTGTCGTTAGCTTTGCTCTTCCCAACACAGGCAAGGAGAACGGCCACAGTGGTCTGACCCCACCCCAGTCTTTCCACGGCCCGGCAAAGTCAGAGCCTCAACAGCAAGATGACGAAGACATCTTCCATCTCCTACACAGTGACGAGTCTGAGCCGGGTATCGACCTGCTGCAAGGCTTCGAGAAAATTGGAGCTAGGCAGTTGGCTGTCGCCCCCAACGGATCGCCTCAGAAGAAGAGTGCGAGGCCTAGCCTGGCACGCAGCTCAACGACCCGCTTCTGAACGGCATCCATCAAGCCGTCGCGACGGGCTTTTGGATGCCAACCTACCTTTATTGCGCCACTTCTGGATCTCAACACCAGGATCTGGATATCTTTTTCTTCGCCATTCTCGATACCCCCTCATCTTGCGACTACATCTTTTAGCTCTCATCTTGCAGTCCTTTATATTGCAGTGGCCCAGATCATCATCACTTCGGCTACTCTTTTGATCGTCCACATTGGGCTATCCTTACCCTCACGATGTAACGACAAACGATACCCACGAAAACAACGGCTGGCTTCTTCTACTATTAGCGTCTAATTCGATCTCGACCCTTATTAGGCGAGGCGTTGAAAGGCAGGCAGGCAGGCTTCCGTGGGCGTACACATACACTGCGTTCGTTACTTTTGTGTTTACCTAGGTGTTTCAGGATCTCATGTTACTTTGCGAACGTTTACAAATACACACGCCTAATGATTATATAGATTTCGAGGTGGACCATGGTGCGGAGAAGTCTACTGGGGAAGGAGAATGAACCAGGGTGTAGAATTGACATGCCTAATGATGAAAATCGGACGCGAACATGCCCAAAAGTAGCGTATATCGTAGTCGTTTCTTTGCCTCGAGCGAATTTCGAAACATGTCTCTTCAATACAAGTATTCCCAGTTGTAATTTGCCTCTGCCACCACGAGCACGTATGACCTTATTCCTCTTTCTAACACATACGACCACAGGTAAAGGCAATACTCTGGATCCCGTCCGCTCTCCATACGATAAACCTTTGACCGGCGGATTAGTAGTCAGGTGGGTGACCACTGGCGAATCCCCGCTGTTGTATGTTTTTCCTTGTTTTTTTGCACTCATTGGGAACTCCTTATCGTATAGAGTAGCTTCTAACCTGGAATTCCCCGCACACCCGCTGCCTGTCTCTGCTTTGTTTTTGTGGTCAAGACACATGGCTCTTCGTACGGATTATCCCGCCACAGCTGCAACGCCACCGACTACCAAGTCTTCTGCCATCCGGCTCCCCTCAGTTTATTTGTGATTAATGTACGAATCATGCACGGTACTCCAGCTTTCTGATTTTCCATTGTTTACGACCATGTCTTGGCTTTGTTGATTTGTTGACTGTTCAAAACGAGGGTCAAGACTAGTTTACACTGGTACGCTAATGCACTCTTCTTGGTATACATGTACATGCCGTGCCGGGTCTATGCTGCATCGAATATGCACCCCGTTTTTTGTGGGGTATGGCATATCACGAAGCTACTGTGCTGGAGATGAACTAGTACTAGCGTAACCAGGTCCTCTCTGGCTGGTATACGAGGCTGTTGAGGAGGGGACGTTGGGACTAAGGCCGATATGCCGAGGGCATGGTGGTGGGGGCGTGGACGCGTGCGTGGCGTGGCGTCGAGGTGGGGGTGTTTGTTTTGTTTTCGTTTGGTGGAGGATTACACACGATGGCGCTGGTGCTGGCAAGATTCCATGGATGCAATGTACCGCGGATGTTCTAGTGCTGAGGGGCGGAGTGACTTCGGACAGAGCGTATGGGATGTGAATCGACGACGCTTTTGGAATGAAAGAGGCATTTTCTTCGTGATGCTAGTTAGGGTCATGGATCATCATATTACAGAGTGCTATCTTCTGCAGTGTCATTGATCTAAACTTGATTTAGTTGGAAACTTGGGCTTATCGTTCATCTTTCGGCTTGTTTGTCATTCAAGTACGGTAGTCGCCGTTGATGGTGACATACTCATGACTAAAATCACAGGTCCAAAATACCGCTTCCTCGCCACTCTTCTCACTCAAGCTAACTTTGATCTCTAAATCCTCCGCTTCTAGTATCTTGGCTGCCCTGCTCTCATCCACCTGCTCCGGCTCGCCCTTGACGAGCAACTTCAGCTCCTCGCTACCATCTGTGGGGATGAAGCTTACGCTGGTCTCTTCGGGCACCACCGAATCAGCGCCTTCGGCGTAGCCGGTAGCGCAGAGGATGCGGCCCCAGTTTGCGTCTTTGCCGTAGAGTGCGGTCTTGACGAGAGCTGAGCGCGCAATGGTAGAGGCGACGCGGTGTGCATCTTTGTACGAGGCGGCGTTTGTAACGCGGATGGTGATGAATTTGGTCGCGCCTTCGCCGTCCCTGACAACAAGTTTGGCCAGATCGATAGAGAAGTCGGTGAGCTCTTTCTGAAAAGCAGCAAAATCGGGAGAGTCAGGTGATGCAATGGGCTGACCGCCTGCCGCGCCGTTGGCGAGGATGGCCACAGTGTCGTTGGTGGATGTGTCACCATCTATGCTGACGCTGTTGAAAGACTTGCCAACAGCAGAAACGAGTGCTTGACGGAGAGGGAAAGCAGCGATGGGTGCATCTGTGCATATTATGCCTAGGAGGGTAGCCATGTTGGGGGCAATCATGCCAGCACCCTTGGTCATACCCACAATGCGGTACTCTACTTGGGTGCTTGGGAGTGTGAAAGTCTTGGAGAGGAGCTTTGGGAAAGTGTCGGTGGTGCAGATGGCGCGGGCAGTGGCCAGCCAATTGTCGTGTGTGTCACCGAGATTGGCATATGCTGTGGGTATCTTGGATGTGATCTTCTGGATTGGTAGACGTTGTCCTATGACGCCTGTGCTCATGACGATACTTCGACTGCCCTTTAGGTCATCCTGGCCGTTCCCATCCTGGATGAAGCATGTGTCAGTCTCTTTGCCCATGGCTATGGCATCCTCGATGCCTCCACGACCTGTGACTGCATTGGCACATCCAGAGTTGACGACGACAGCGCGGATGCCTTCGCCTTTCCTCTTCTTCAGCATGTCCCTACTGACGGTAACGGGCGCAGCCTGAAACTTGTTGGTTGTGAAGACAGCTGCTCCCGCGCATGGTTTGTCCGACGCTACGAGGGCAAGGTCGTCGAAACGAGTATTGGACGCCTTGACGCCGACATGTGCAGTTCCAGCCTTGAATCCGCGAGGATATGTGCCAGAAGTCGGTACATACTTCTTCTTGGCTGGGGGGATTACGCCGTCACCTGGCGCAGCATATGTTCGTCTCTGGGTCGCGAAGATGTGGTTTGTGCGCGTGAGGAGGCGCGGATTTGGGCGGGTGAGGGACATGGTGGTTGATGCGAAGACCCAAGTGCAGAAAAAGCTGAATGTGACTGAAGACGGTGTTAGATATGTCTCGTCCGCGATTGGGGTTTGCGACCGCCTCACTTGGATCGCGTGGTGCATGCGGGGAAACTTACCGGAAGGTCTTCACTCCCCCAGATATACCTCTGACTCACTCAATTGACGCCCGGCGCCTTATGAGTCTTGCAATGGATGGTATATCGCGACAAAAAATTCAGAGGATGCGGTAAGCTCTCCCGCCGTTATCGCTGCCCAGGTGCCCGCCCCAGCACCCAGGCGAGCTAGCCCAGACCCTTGGGCCCACGCGTCTAGAGCAGCAGCAGCGCGCCCATCGTCGAGCCCACCAGGTAGCAGACGAGAATTGCATATCGCGCAATCACCACGCGCTCTTTGTGCGCCAGATACGGTGCGACAATGAAGAGGATGGCTGCCGTGGGGAGGCTGGCCGGGATCGAGGTGCGCAGCCCGCGCGCGAGCTGGGCCAGAAGAACAGAACAATGGTCACCGAGCGTCACGAGCACTCTGCCATCTGCGCTGTAAAGGACGAGGAATTGGAGCGTCGTCAGGAATAGGGTTGACATCAACAGTCCGTATTCGATCTTGTTGCGACGACACTCATCTTTGATGCCACCCACAATCTCGAGGCTGGGCTCGGCGACCGGGAGCAGCGGTGACTTCTCAGAGAAGGTAGAATACATGATGATGACGGAAAAGGTTGTAAACGGATTGACTATAGCAAAATCCTTTTCACTCGGGGATTTCCAAATATTATATACCACGCCTCATCTTGACCTACGCACGCCCTAGGCCAAGTAAACAGTCAATGTTAGATACATTGTCTTGGACGGTGGCTTATGAAACAACCGGACCCCATTATCTGACATGGCAGTCTTGGCCCTCATCATACTCGAGTCCGAACCCTTGTTTCGAACAATCAGCGCTACCTGAACGTTGTGATGATAACGAGCCCGTGTGCGCATTTAGGCTGGGCATGAATGTTATCCGCTCATCGTTGACCGCCGACAGACCCGTACGTCGTGAGCCAACGCAGACGGCAGGCTTCGGATGTGGCCGCACGCCTCACCTTATGTAAGCGGATAGAGGGCTCATACGCATCGCGTATACAACCATATCTCGGCCAGGATGCAGCTCTTCGTATTCATCTTCAGTCAGTGCAGAATTGGAATCTTTCCAACTTGTACGCGAATGTGAACGGGAAAGAGAGAACTAAATGCATAATTCATCGTTGGAACAAAGAACCATCGGACAACGCATCTGTGTATCCAGGTTCCGAAAACCATCATCTCGGTAGCTTGCGAACCAGATGCGGATGCGTTCGTCTAACAGCGCGTATCTGGAAGGACCTTCTAAAAACATGTCTTCCACGTTTCATGTTTCGCGTTTCAGCCACCCGAAAACCCGCCGCGAAACAACTGTCGCATTCCCGCGACGCAGAACCGCAAACATACCTAGAGTCCTGTCGCAGAAGACCAAAACCATGCTGCTGCTCAGCCTCAGCCCTACACAACCGGACGGCCGTCTTCTCATATGCAAGGGGACCCTATTTGTAGCTTTGAGCTGCATACCTGCCCCATCATTCAGCATGGACGGCCACCCAGCGCACGCTAAGCTTGTGACTTTCGGGGGACATGGCAAAAAATTAGAGCATCACCGAATCGAGATGAAAACATGCCCCTATTAGCATCAGACCGCGTGTGATGACCATGCGAGAATTTTGTCATGATGATTGAATCAAGCACCAACCATGGTTGAACACATTAGCTGGACGAGCTGTGGCTGACGGAGGGTATGTGCTTGAGTTGTAGAGAGGAACCATGCGCCATGAAAAAGCAAGAGAGTAAGATGCTGTTCATGCGAGATGGTCACGATCAAAAGGCGGAATTTTACAGAATAATTCATGCACTTCTGCGCTAGAATTGATAAGACAATGTACTATAGCAGCGAATAGTGCGGAATGCACTGAGATAGATACCCATGTATGTCCGATGTATACGTCCGCAGCAAAGCCAAAACGTCTCGTCACGCTCACATACAAAAACAGCGGCTGGAAATCTCTTCGGAAATCAAGCAAGTACGTTTTTAATTCCCTTGAGGCAGTAAATTTCTGTTTCAGGGTGTGGCTACCACATGCAGGGACGGCATGCGTGAATGTGTACAAGCAGCGACCAACTACACTCCACACAACCAACGACAAGGACCCAAATCTAGCGCTTGTATAGGCTGTAGCCATGTGATTCAAGTTCAATATCGTCCGTGGTCAATCCTCCCGACAATGTTGAGAAGAGTCGGTAAGACCACTGTTCATACCCAGGTACCTGCTAACAAGTCGATTCGTGCTAAAAGAAGAGAAAGCAAGGAAAATTGGTATTAGCAGATGGTGATGGTGCTCGTGGTGGGCTGGCGCCCCGTGCTCCATACCATGTTGATACCGTGCGCCCATTGTATTCTACAGTCAAAGGTGTACAAAGGACTGTTTCTACCTCCCCCCCCTTGCCTTGGGTTTTTGTTTCACGGTTTTAAGTTGACTTGCACACAGCATACGCACAAGCACTTCCACAACCTACACATCCACGTGCGCTAACACGAGCGAACTACCCCGATTGCGACTCAAAGACAAAAATACTTTCCCCAAACAAGCATCCACATACCTGGTCGGTGTTTTGGTTTGGAGCAAGAGAGAAAGAAAAGGGGACTTCAAGAACTCGGTGTGTGGACTGCAGGACAGTGGTGGTTTGATTGTTTTGATCTGCGAAACTCTTCAACGACAGCAATTGCGACCTTTTCTTTCAACTTGGTTCCTTTCAAGAGATAAACCCGACTGCGATCAAAGAGCATGAGTCCTCTTTCGAGCGTATTGCCCCACCTGTGGGCTCCACGCGATAATGGAACGGCAACACCACCGGTGTTGCCTACCTTTGAGTTCAAACTGTCAGTCACTGCATCGCCGTCTTCATCGATTCAATCATCAAGATGCAGGACCAAATACTCGGCGACAACAACATCCTCATCGATGGGAGGCATTCAAACAGACTCGTCGCCATCATCAGCATCCACGCAAAGTTGGTCAGCATTCACATCCTCGACCGCCTCGGCTGATCCCGCTCAACAACAACAACAACAAAACCAGGACATGCCTTTGGGAACGAAAATTGGACTGGGAATGATGCCAGTCGTGATTGCAATATTGGGCACGTTCGTCTTCCTCGTTTTCTGGTGGCGGGGACGTAAGGTGCGACAAGCGCGTGAGAGCCACATGACTATCCCGCCGCCAGTTCCCGAGAAGGACTACTCATCCTTGCTGCCGCCAATTGAGAGTAGTCGCAACGGGAGCAAAGTTTTCACCATGGCAGCGTTCAGCACTCACGTCAGCAACAACCGGTACCGAGAGGCACAAGTATTTGGGCAGCCAATGGATCGCGGCATACGCATAGTCGAGCGAGACCAGCAAAGCGCGCAGAAAATCAGATCAGTAACGCCACCCCGCAGTTCACGCTCGGGCAAGAGCAAGAAGAAGTCTCGATCAGGTCCGGATTCGCCAATCGATGGGTCAAGCCCGTTTCGACTCAAGCGCGGTGACACGGTGAGGAGAAGCCTGGGGTCAGAAATATCGGACTTGTGGCCGTCACCACCACCGACGGCTTGGGTTAAGCGACAGGATACTGGCAACCAACTGCCTTCGTCAAGATTCGGCCAGGATATGGGTACGCCGCGATTACAGCGTATCAACAGTCAGAGTTCAAGGCCAAGGGGCGATACGGGTTCAGCATACAGACCCCCGGGTGGCACGTATTGGCCGATGATATGATGATGCTGACAAGCGTGCTCGGGGTCCTGTTGCTTTGTTTTATGATTAGACGGTCTTCTGAGCGGTTCACTGATATACCCCATTCAGGCTGCGACGTCCGGTTCGGGAGAGCCTTCACTCATGCACTTCTTCTGTAGACATGTTAACGATTAAATTTTAATGATATGGCCAATAGACACACCCTATTCTTCGCCGTGGTGATATTCTCCCAATCTGACTCCTGCGCCACGTTCAAGTGGCAGCCGCTTGAATCAGCGTACCAATTCCCGGCGCTTGTTGATCTGGTGTGGCTCGATGGCGCAGCTCACGAATGGTCATTCCCATTGTATCTTTCGGTCGTATTCGACCAGTTTTCAAAGCACCCATCGCTATAGTGTCGCATAACTCTCTTTGTGTCTCCCGGGCTTGACTGCGCTCAATCACTGGAGGCGCATCCACGGCAGCCACAGTTGACGCATTGAATCTCTTGGTTTTCCTTGAGCTGGTCCCTCGGAACGCGGCATATGCAGGTGGATCGGAAGTTGGTCTCTTTGGTCTGGATGCAGCGCGTGCAGCATAGCTAACTTGAGTTAGTCTGTGTTGTTGAGGGACAAGGACATGGTAGGTGCCGTACCTTCTCGTAGCCCTGCTTCTTCCATTTGGCGATCAGCATAGCATCTGCGTAGCCGTTCTTGAGGAGGTAGTCGTAGAGCTGCTTGCTAATGGCTTCCTTCTCGTAGTATAGGTCATAGATGTAGCGCGAGCGCTGGTGGGTGATTTGGAAGATTGGCCATGTCATTTCGTACTTCTTCTTGCCCTCGTGGGAAGCGTTCTCGGCGTCCTTCATCTTGTTCTGGAACTCTAAGAGCGTGTCCTCGATATCGTCGAAGCCCTCGGGCGGGGCCTTGCGCGAGGCGCGTGCGGTACGGACGGGAGGCATGGCGAGGTTGCGGGCTGGTGTTTGTGAAGGCTAGACTATTGTAGCCAGAGTCTCTTGGATGGACAAGTTTGCGAACCTGGGAATGCGCCGACAGTCGAATCCGCGCTAACGCCAGGGCTTGGCATTCCACTCCACCCGAGCCGCATCGTCACTGCAACTCCAGCTGCGGGACGACTTGAAGCTCAGCAACACCGCCAACATGGTCATCAACCCTACCTACCTCGCCCAGCGTACGCGCTCATGTGGGTGAAACCGCCATGTTCAACATTGGGGACACCGAAAGGCTAATGTGGGCACAGCGGTCAACTGGACGGATGCGAAGAAGAGGGTCATTCACAGCTACCGGGACTGGCTGCGGTCGGTACGTACATCCACACGAACGCGTCGAGTTTGGAAGAAGCGTGCAGCTGCAACCACGTACAAGAGCAGACGGCTGATAGTCCTCGTATAGGCCCCCGAAATCCAGACCATGTACTCGCTCAACATGCCCGTATCCCAACTTCGGACCAAAATGCGGCAGGAATTCGAGCGGCATAGATACGTGAATCAACTAAGAACGGTCGATGTGCTGCTGTTTAACAGCCATCAGGAGTTCCAGGTACGCCATAACATAATCGCAAGCATAGCTACTATTGGAAAGGAATACATGTGTTGACAAGCGCACTAGGAAACGCTCAACTTCTGGAAGCAACTCTCACACGTACTAAAGTACTTCCGCGCCGAAGAGGATCCTAAGGCTAGGCTGCCAAGCAACTTTATCAACGGCTTCTTGGAGGTACGCATTCAACCCAAATCCTAGTGGGACGTTTGCAAAAAACTAATTCTCATTCCCAGGGTCGCAACTGATCGGGCAACCATCCCTTGACATCGGAATCGAAAAAAGGTCCAAGATGCGGTGTATATAGCTCAAGACAATACCATTTTCCTTTCCGTTCGCCATTGATCCATGCCACCCGTAAACGCCAACAATGCAATAATATTGTGAAGCCCTTGCTCGAGGCTTACTCCTCCATCTTGTTGACAAAGTCGTCCCGCGCAATGGTGAATTTCTTCTCAACCACATCGCACATGGCCATTAAGTCCTCTAGGCCTTTCTCTAGTACAGTGTATACACTTACGCTGTCTAAGCTATTGTTAGCTGTGCCTCAAACTTGAATGGACTCAAAACCTACCGTAGGTCTGAATGCGCAGGTTCATCTTGGCTTCAGAGGGATGTGGTATGGAATAACCACAAAACTCAACATCGGGACTAGCATTCGTCAGCTTCTCTTCGTGAGTACAGAACACTCTGACGTACTTCTTGTGGATAATGTATCGTAACGCGTTACCTAGCGTATGGTCCTCACCATCAAATTGGAAAGATGCCGCCGTTTCCGTTGATCCGGAAAGCTGTGTCAAAGTTAGACCAAGATGCGCGTACCAGTCCTCTGGCTTTGAACATACGACACGAATCCTGTCACGATCAACGGACGGGTCAATCTCCTCGTTGGTCTCAGAGGTCGGGTCCAAGATCTGGACTGGAGTGGATTCTTGCGTAGCTCCCGGCATGATGGTTGTGTCGCTGGTATTGGGAGATTTAAAACTTGGGTATGTTGTACAGCAGTCGCGCGAAGTTGGTATGAAGTGCTGGTTCGAGCCGAAGCGTGACTCGGCGATATCTCAAAATTTTGGGGCGAAGACGGACTTTGGTTCGGCGATTCGTTGGTTGGCCAGAACTTTTTTCAGCCCTATATTGCTTGGCGGGCATGACGTGGGGCGTAGGGAAGCAAGCACCCCTCCGAGTCGGCCAGAAGTTTTCGCCGCAGCATCGCCTTGTCACTTACAATAGTTATTGATCGAGATTGAAGCCACTGCTGGTCTCAAAATACCCCAACTCCTCAGCCATATCAACGACATCAGCCGCCACAATGCCGCGCACCTGCACCCTCAACCGCGACACCAACGAAACCAAGATCCAGGTTTCTATCAACCTCGACGGCGGTGACCTTTCCGCCTACGAGCACAGCGACTTCTGGGCCGCCCACGACCAAGCGAATCTCAACGGCGAAGGCGAGAAGATTGACAAAGACCATGCGACGCAAAAGTCTGCTTCCCAAGAAATTTCCGTCGACACAGGCATCGGTTTCCTCGACCACATGATCCACGCCCTGGCCAAGCACGCTGGCTGGAGTCTGCGCATACGGTGCAAGGGCGACTTGCACATTGACGACCACCACACAAGCGAAGATACTTTCTTGGCGCTGGGTACGGCCATGAAGAATGCGCTGCAGGGCAGCACAGGACTTGCACGTTTCGGGCACGCGTATGCGCCGTTGGATGAGGCTCTATCCCGGGCTGTTATCGACCTGTCGAATCGCCCCTACAGCATTATCGACCTAGGACTAAAGAGGGAGAAGATTGGTGACTTGAGCTGTGAGATGATTCCGCATTGCTTGCAGAGCTTTGCCCAGGCGTCGGGAACTACGCTGCATGTGGATTGCCTTAGGGGCGACAATGATCACCACAGGGCTGAGAGTGCGTTCAAGGCGCTTGCCGTGGCTATAAGGCATGCGACGACTGTTATCAAGCAGTGGGAGGGCGAGGTTAGGAGCACCAAGGGTGTGCTATATTAGATTTAGGTTTCGATGGAATGTAGTAAAAATGTACATAAGTGTGGAGTCTTGGCTTAGGTCCAAGCCGAACATTTCATTTGTAAAAGATCTATGTCGTTCCCTCGCTCCTCAGGCCTGCATCAGACTGATCAAAAAGCTACACAATCGAGAACTTCATGGGTCATGCGGCTCAATTCGAGGCACGGAGGCTCACGAGTAATACGGTGTATCCGCGCCGATGACGTATCAACGACCCGACAGCTAGGGGGATCCATCAGCGGCGCAGCAAGAAGGTGTATCAAGATAGCCGTTGAGCGGTCGCTTTGGCACTGTGAGTTTTCTTTCTATCAGCTGGTCGTGTTGGACTGGGAACGCGTCGACACATCGACGCGTCGCAGGATGTCCGAGTCAGCCCCTCATCCCTGAGATAACGCAATGGTGATCGCGAATCATTGCGTTCGGTCAACGTGCCGGTCACGCGCATCGCTCTGCATTTTACACCGAAGGAGGGCATAAAAAGCCAGATGCCCACCTTGGACGCAATTCAACATTCACCCTTCCTTTCCACTCTGCGCAACCTCCACTTGTAGAGCATACCAATCTTCCCCTCATCATGCCACCCCACAGCCGCACCCCACAGCCGCACCCCACACAAGAACTCGGCGAGAGGATATCGCAACACACCCTATGGCGCGTCGCCACGGAACCAAAAACCCTCTTATAACAGCGGCGGTGGGCACAGGTTCGACGTTGATAAAGAAAGGGTCGAACCTCTAGGACCCGACGCCTCTCTTGACGTGGCCCTTGTGCACAGAGACCCTCTCCACCATTACATCATACGGACCAGCAAACACAGGGGTGAAACATTAGCGGCAGTTCACACCAACGATGGCCAGTACCTAGGATGGATACGCGGCCAGTACTAAGACATCCTCCCACGCAACCACATCATCCGCAAGGCGCTAGACCAATGGTTAAATCAAGTCAGAGGCCATGGTGTATGGAAGCTGCCGCCGCTTGCGCCTGCCCCGGATCGCTTCCGTGAGGAGGGCAAGTACCACTTATACATGCAGGAGAGGTTCTTGAAGAAGTGGTGGAAGGTCACGGGTGACGACCTATTGCTGCTGGTGTCGAATTCAAGCCAAGTCGCCCGGGCACGAAGACACCCTCGAGGAGGTTTGCGCTGTTTCACGTCTATGAGTATGTGACAGGCACTGGACTGATGAGCAAGAGGGACGCAGATGAAACGCTTGTTGGTTAGCTCCAACGGATCACAACGACGCAGCAGACGTACACGCGCTACAAGAACGGCGAATACAGTGGTGGTGGCTGCAACGAAGATTACATGGACTTCGATGGTTGGTTTTAGTAGTATTGCAGGTAAGGGTCCTGTCATTTGGGTAGTTGAACATGAACACTGACATGCATGCAGGAATTCTATGTAGTCAAATTACATGTTTCATAAAGTTCGATTACTTCGTAAACGCAAGGTATCTTGGGTATCTAAGCTCCACAATGTCCTGAATCCGGTACGCCGAACAGCCAAACTAACCCCCACAATCGTGCACTCCTCTCGTCCATTCGTGTCATAAGCACATGCTCAGCTACTAGCTTGGTTGCAGCGCGCTTGGAGAAAATCCGCAGCAAAGTATGAGGCTGTGCTGGCGCAGGGAATCTTTTTTCATTCTCCAGCTCAGGCGCTGCTCCCGGGTGTTCGATTATGGAACGCTGGCGAAGCTGCTCCGCTCTCATACCTGGTGCATCTGCTAGTGTCCACCATAATAGTTTGCTTGTTGGCTCTTCGCTCTCAAACAAGGCCGTGTTGAAAGCGCCGTCATCAGCCATGCACGATTGGATAAACTTTAGGTACGATTGCAGTGCGCGTACCACGTCGTTTGCCCGACAATCAGCAAGTTGCTGGTTTTCCTTCCAAATGCGCGAGGAATGGTAAGGATGAGATATCTCTCGCACGTTGCCCAGGTCCCCAATTACCCATTGTGATCCGTCTTGAATAAATACGTTCGAGGGTTTGATGTCGTCGTGGCAATAGCCCGCATCGTGAAACGTAGCCATGCTCTCGAGTAGGCTGTTAAAGGCTGGTCGGTAAAGCGCGTCGATTTCTCGGTACGACTTTGCTTTTTGTTCTGTAGAATGCATTTCCGCGAGCGAAACAAGGGTACCGCCCGTCACCAACGGCGTAACCAAATGCCATTCCTCTGGATGCCCAGAAGATGTGGAGGCCATGAAGTGCGCCTTGACGGGTAGGAAGCCGGTGTACGCTGGCTTCGTATCGTTGGAGGCTTTGTCTTCGACATCGTCCATTGGACTGGAGCCCCCAAAGCGCAGTGATGCGGGTATCTCGGTAGGCCATCTGGCGGCTGAGTTAGGCGCGCAATTTCGGAATGGGCTCCGCCCTGGTATGAAGGTCTTGATGACCGAGTCTTGGTAGGCAAACACCTTGCCTTCAAATCCCTCTCCCAATAGCTTCCAGTCTTCCCGATTTGCTAGTAACTCATGTTGAAACTGTGAATCTTCATCGTCGGGTCCCCAGTACCGCGGTTGCAGGTCTCCAGAACGTGCGTCGAAGTTGGTCGCGGAATACTTCTCGCTCAGGGATTGCCGACTGACGAGGTAGAGATGATGCTGTTGTAGGAGTGTGACTATAAAGAAGACGATGGCAACGCGATAGCGCACATGATAGAGTGTTCGCGCTCTATGAGGTATTGCGCTGAGGAAGAGGCGACCCATAGGTACTGGAATTAAGGTAAGAAGACTTTTGCACGTTGAGCACTGGGACTCATATACAGAGGTGCGCTTGCAGTCACTCTAAGTGAGGCAGGCAAGCGCGACCCCTTTGAATGTTTGCTAGAAACTTGGACTGGAGCCAGTGCAATGTGACGTGCCGGCCTAAGTTGTTTATGCATCGTAGCAACGAGTGGCTATCGTCCATCTGCACGGCATCTCGGAACCTTCTCCCAGGCTCAGAGCACTATTTCCAATTTTGATACTGCATTCATGACGTCTATCCCAGATTCTGGGCCTTTCAATGGTTTAGACTTGGCTTTCGGGAAGCAGGGAAGCAGGGAAGCAGGGAAGTAAGCAGTCAGGGTGCTACCTGCTCGGAAGTACGGCTAAGCCACAAAGGAGCCAACCTCCCTACTGTGGCGCCATGGTGGATAGGCCACCCACTTGTAAGAGTGACAGACTTGATTGCCCTGATTCATTGCCGTCCGGCAAATGAGAGCCCATGGCACGTCGTCCGACGGCGCAAGCTATATGAGAATTAGCAATCTTTACAAGCGCGACCCATCAAGATGCCGGAGAGGCCTATGCTCCGTAATTGCATCCAAACAGCCGCATGCCGACATTACCGCTCCGTTCGCTTGAGCCAAGGGTGTGGAGGGCTCTAAGCCACGACTGCACTCGCCACTTGGACTGCAACGTGCCTGGAGAGGGCTATGTAGTTCCAATGGTCGTTCAGAGTGGCGCGCATTCTATCCGCAAAGATATTAGAGTCTTGGTGTCGTTGAACAAAAGAGCGGGGTGACGTCAAGGATGCGCTGTCAAGACACCCGAGGTCGCCATCTAGTGCCAGGTACAAGGTTAGCGCCGAGCACTGAGCAACCGATTTGATCAACCACCAAAGCGAATAGACCCGTCTTACAAGCTTTGCCGTCCCATCCCGCATCCTTGCCCACCGCATTTCGACTATGACTACTGAGGCTCGCTCCGTTGCAAACAGGACTCAACTGATATCGCATTTTGATGACTACAAGTAATGCAGCGCCACATGCCGCCACTTCCGTAGGAGCTACCTCGGACTAATCCTCTGCCAGGACCCGCGACGCACAGAGCGACGGGTGGGCCAAATTATGGGAAAAGGATCAAGCGGATCTATGGGATCGTGGCCGAGCTTCGCCTGCGTTGAAGACTTTTCTGGAAGAACATCCGTATCGCGAGACGCTGTTCCATGATCTGGCTAAGCGTCAGCTGAGGGCCTTTGTTCCGGTACGTATCCCTTGGCAAAGACATTGAGCAACCGTGGCTGAGCTCCTTAGGGCTGCGGTAAAGGCCATGATGTAGCTCTACTAGCGCGTCATGGCTTTAGGGTATGGGGCTTGGAAGTGTCTCAAGGCGCAGTGGATACTGCAAATCAAAATGTGAAGGCTCAACTGGACATCTCCGCTAGCCACGGCCCCGCTGACGTGGTTCTCGGGGATTTCTTCCTCAATGGCTATGAGACTCATTTTGGACCGGATTTCCACGGCTTCGATCTTATCTATGACTACACAGTTAGTGCATGATGCCGAATTCCCATCTTCTGATATAAGGATGACATGGACTGATCAACTTAGTTTCTCTGTGCCTTGCTTCCGGAGATGCGCAAAGACTGGGCTGAGCGCATGAAGAGCCTCCTATCGCCGACTGGTGTACTTGTGTGTCTTGAGTTTCCCATGTGGAAGCCTCTGAAGGTACAGGGCCCGCCGTGGGGCCTCAATGGCGTACACTGGAACTTGCTGGCCGACGGCGGAGATGGCATGATTGATGAGTCTGGTAATCTTATCGTCACCGGTAAAGAGCATGGCAGTTTTGAAAGAGTCGTGTACTGGAAGCCTCCCGAGTCATTCGAGCAAAGCCGCGGCGAAGATATGATCAGTGTGTGGAAATTGAAGCAGTAGGTCGTCATGGTATCAACAAAGAGTTTACAAGAAGTTATCGCCTGATCAAACATCATATCATTGTCATCTTGACTGTAGGTCATGCCCGTTGGTTCCTCACATTCCATCAGTAAGCATAGCTTCCACCATCTGTACATGCCTGTTTGCATTCGTCTCACTCCACTCTGTATCGTAATTGAGCCCATAGGGCCAAAAGTGGCTGCCACCACACGTAATTTTTGCATTTGGCCCATCAAAACTTCTCACCAGTGGCAGCGCCGTTCTCCAATTTCCTGCAACGCATTTGCGATCAAAAGCTGCCGTCTGCCCAACGCCCAGCGTGTGACTTATCTCATGCAGGGCAGTCCGCTCGCTCATGTACGCGCGGTTTGAACCGAAGCGTAGGTCGCCATTGTAGTTTGCCTCAGCTGTAGGAACTCCGGGAGCGTAGGCGACGCGGATTGTTTTTTCGGCATCGGAGTATTTGGCGTAGCGGGCGACAGCTCTGGTCATTGCAGCTTCGATTTTGGTGTAGGCATCTTGTTGGTCGGCGGTGGGATTGGCTGCTTTCGCCAAGGACCAGTTGAGGCGGGCGGAAGCTGTACAGGTATATGCTGCGACAAGGAGAATAGATGTGAGCTTCATGGTTTAAGGTGCAGCTGATTGGACTTTGAGGATGTAGAAGTGGCTTGACACAGATGAGCTTCGTCCACGGTATTATATCAATGCCTCTTCCTCGCGATATTACCTTATCACATACGGATCACTAACACCTTCTTTCTGATGGATGCAATCATGTGCGGCCGTCGGACCTTATTAGGTAGGTACATAGCTAGCCAAGTGGACCATCAATATATTCCGATACGGACATTGATCATCCTTTGCTTATTCCACCAAGTACAACTCTGCATTTCAAAACTAAAAGTAGTTTTGATAGCTTCAGGAGATTTGTTATAAGTAAATTGGCTTGGTGTCGCGGCGAACTAGGGCTAAAACAATCAAGCGTCGGAGAATTGATTGCGTCAGGTTAGGACCCCGCAATTCGGATAATTGTCCTCTCGGTATACACACAACTACCGTTGGTACGCCTGACTGTGATTGCAGCGAAGATGGTGCGATGAGCAGCTAGGAAAGATTGGCTGGTAAGTGTCTTGAAAATCCCAGCTTTGTCTAGCGATGAAACTCGGAGCATGTTCAGATGACCTTGTCGCCCAGACGGACACACTATCTGATGGATCCAATTGGCTCCAGTGTTCAGAATACTAGCAACCTGAATACACCACAATTAGATCCTTCCTCCTTGGTTATGCGCTGAAACGCTTTGCTGATATAGGATATTCGGCTTGAGTAAGGGCGCGTCGGTCTTCCTGAAAGAAGGTCTGATCGTCGAGTGATCTGCCGGACTATTATCAAGAGATGTACCGCCAACCAGAATGCTCGATTGTAGGTAATGTACCTGCGTACTGGCCTCGACTCAGCCTTAAAGCCCATCTACTTGTTCTGGTGTCCAGACATACCGGATACAAAGACTGCACATGTTCGACGATTGCAGCAAGGGTAGAGCGATTGACCCTGCCGATTCCACTTCCTGTGTCGCGCCCTGGAGTAGCTTTATGGTTTCTAAGCTGCATTTCTAAGTCTGTCTGCACCAAGCATAATAGTTGGATCGCGATAGCCAATGTTCTTATTATGTGTGGCAAGCAACGCGCTTAGGCAGGAGTGCATTTGCTCCCTATGGCTTGTATCTCGCACGCTGAATGGGATAGGCACTAACTGGGCCGATCTATGTGTAGTATTTAGCGGGTAAACTCGGGTGTAATTACGATGATCTCACCGCAGGCACGTCATACGGCTCCTTCACTCACTTCTGGCCTGTCAAAGTTAAATGCCTCAGATTGCTAATCATTGTCACGGTACCTAGATCGGTAGGAAGGGAGACCTCCTGGAGGAAGCCGGCATATCATCTGACTTTGGCTAATTATTTACTATGTTTCATTTGCAGACCTGGTAGTTAAGCACTAAGAAAGGTCTCGGCAAAACTGAACTTTGACAGCACAACCTTGGGATGATTACAGGATCGGCGAGAACTTGTTTCCAGCAGTTTGCGATTTTGAACTAGTGCGAAGAACTCACTACCTCTTCTCTGATGAAATTCTTCACTAAGCAGTTTGATAATTTCGTGAAATACTTGTATAGCAACGAAGACGGATATCCGCGTACCCCAAAACCATTTCTTTAGCGCAGTGTTGTTTTGCACGAATCAAGTAGGTACTTGTTGTAGGTGTTAGTATGACCACCGGTTCACTCTGGGATCAAGACACAGATTTGGCTGTCGGGAAAGAAGGCTGAGATGATATGGGGCATAGTTCAAAACGATGCTTACTTAGGCAGAATCCAATAAGATCATGGTGGTGGTAAAGAAGCTCAGGATACTGCAATTGGCCTCCACCATAATAAGACGCTACACCTAGGGGTGAGCAAAACTGGCGAGGCATGAGCACAGCATCGTGAGCAGACAAATGAAAAGCATGCGCAGTCCGATCGACATGGTGTAACAGCGCTGTTGCATGCATGGCTTGGTATACCTAGGTATCTAGTTAGTCGCGTGAGAAGATGGGAGACTGTCTCGGTAAACGAAAGTCGTGCTCTTTTATTGAATGAGAATGCACAGAATCGTATTCATCTTCCAGCTCTGGAGGTTGCATGACTACAGGGTTCCATCTCCCGGCCAAAATAAGAAACCACACTAGCCTCGGCGGCGCCCGCTCCACGCACGTTGCGCCCACACGTCTTGCCAGGCGCACGTCCCCTCGAAAAAGCACAGATCACCTCAACCCGGCTACTTTTCATCAACCCCCCACAACGCCGTAATCTCTTCTAAGGGCATGAGTTGGTGCAAAAAGAAATGTTTGAATTGCTGAGCTGCATCGGCCGGGAATCGAACCCGGGGCTAGCCGACGTTGTCCGAAATGGATGGCAACGGCTAATTTTACCACTAAACCACCGATGCTGTAGATGAAACCATCGCTGTTGTGCTTGTTCGATAGGAAAATGCTTCAAATCAAAATTTATAATGTTTTTGCAATGGAAAAGGAGCGACCCGTGCCTTTTACTCTCGGATGGGGTAGCCCCACATTGGTAAATCAAGACACTCACCTACCGGTGTCTCTTCCTAGGCCTCCACGCGTGTTTTTAATAGTTGCCTCTAGTGAAATCCAGAGCGACAGCAATTTGTACGCCTTGTATGTGTCTAGCTGCGCAAGTTAGTATGGTTTTTCAATGTTTTTAGTGGAGCTACCACCGGCCCTGGTGGGTTGCTTTCGGGTATAGGCATAGGGGAGCACGACTTACTAAGTAAATCATCAAAGTTACTGCTGCAATGGGTTGCTGTTTGATCATCTACGCGTAAGATACTTGTAGTCGCATTCACTCATTGTGCGAGAACGAAGTGCAGAGGTTAAAGATGAAGGTACTGAGTTTCATGGCACACCAACAACCCACAGATTCAAGCACGTTCAAGAAAGTTATCGATAGTGGAAGCATGTCAAGGTTCCATTTCTACGCTACAGATAGTACATAAAAGCTTTGCGCCGTCTACGTCGCTTTAAGACACGCATCAATAACGCCCGCCACCTGCAGACACTCCTCGTCACGCATCCTGTTTGTAAAAACCTGGATGGAAGTCGGTGCGCCATCCACAGCCTGGGGGTCATCTTCAGAAAATAACTAGTCAGCTGATGTTTACATGGAAAACGAGCGTCGCGGAAGAGAATGGGGGGGTGGGGATGGATGGTGCAACTCACAATTCGGACCAATCTGGCCCGGCCCCATGAAGAGGGGTTCAGAATCGAGTTTGGCAGATGCCTTGCCGAACGGCAAAACACACGCGGGATACTATTCTGCACATCAGCAACACAAACTCCGTCACCAAGGCGAAGATGGGAGACTTACATCAAGCAAGTTGAGCAATAGCGTATAAGGCGGTACACCAAAAGTATCATGCGGAATCGCTGTATTCTGCGCCGCAGGCCCAATAACAGCGTCGAGTCTCTGCTCCTTCCACATCTCCCTCCAATCTTCTGCAATAGCTTCTCTTTTGACGTTGAGCGCGAGGAGTCGTGAGATACCAGTTAGACCCGCGCAGTCGTCGAGGAGGGACGTGTTGACGGCTGCAAATGCCTCTCCGGCTTGTATCACGGATGGCACGGGTGGCTCGCCACCGGCTGCAATGTGGTCTGGATGTGCATCGTCGATGCTGAAGAAGGCGAGGGAGAGTGCAACGGAGTCGGCGACGTGTGCGGCGGGATGGGGGATGATGTGGATGAAATGGCCTTGGGCTTCGAGAAGATCTACGGCCTCGGCTACTGCTCTTTTTACTGGGGGGTGTACGGGGAGAGATGGGTCTTCGGACAGGACACCGATGCGGAGTTTTGTCGAGTTCGTCTTCGGCAGGTCCCTCCAGGGTATGTCGAGGGTGGTGGAATCGTACAGCGCTGGCCTTGCTGACATGACTGAGCGGCAGAGAATTTCTAGGGCTTGGAGATCGTTGGCTCTAAACGTGGGTGTACGAAATCAGTATATGTCTCACATGCAGTCCGTACAGGGACACTTACAGAGGGCCAGCCACGGGCATGAAGAAGGACTGTCCATCGCGGACGGGCGAGGTCTGGCCGCCGTACGGTACACGCGAAGCCGAGGGCTTGAAACCATAAGTACCACAGCAAAGGGCTGGTATGCGAATTGAACCTGGTCCTTCCCATCAGTACGACGCCAGATGTCCAGGTAAATAAGTTCTACACACCTGCAATATCCGTTCCGATACCAAGCGGCGACCCCCGGAATGCAACGAGCGCGCCTTCGCCACCACTTGAGCCTCCGGCAGTAAGGCTGGTATTATGCGGGTTCAATGTACGTCCAAAGATATTGTTGTGTGAGTCCGCGGTCTACAGCAAAGCGTGAGTTCCGGCCCCCTCAAGCAACCTTCATATACACTTACCATCATAGTTTGCGGAATGTTCGTCTTCACGTACACTACCGCGCCCAGCTCAAGCAGAACATCCACAAGCGCCGAGTTCTTGTCTGACACAGCATTATCCATGAAAGAAACAAACCCAATCGTAGCTACGGAACCAACAACCTGGAAACTATCCTTGATGCTGATCGGCAGGCCGTGGAGTGGTCCCACGATACGTCCCATGGCTCTTTCATTGTCAAGGAACCGGGCGCGTTCTTGTGCTTCAGGGAAATATGTCTCTGTGAGGCAGGATAGCTAGACCCTCGTGTTAAATACATGTCATCCTCTTCTTCCCAGATATACATGACTGACCAGTTGCTGTGCCATTGCCGATCGTTTTGAAAAGGCTACAGTGACTTCGAGTGATGATAGATCACCGCTCTTCAGTTTCGAGAGCAGTTCTTCCACAGTGTAGTTATCGGTGATGTCCAGTTCCTTCTCTGTAAGGATACTCGACTTCCCTGGAATGTCCATGCCGATTACACGGTTTTGATGTTCCGCAATCGGCATCTTGAGTGCCTGCATAACTGAAGCGGGAAGGAGCCAGTCTTTCGGTATCTTATCACGAGCCGCTTGTTGTTTCGCAGCGACTTTGGTCTCCCACGTGGAGGTAAGGGTCGTAGTAGTCATGGTAGAAGTAGTCATGTTTTCGGAATCGAGTTAGAAGACTGATAATACTTCTGTGCATGTCGGGGGAACATGGCCGAATTTGTATGCTTGCAATAGCCCACAATTGCCGCGAAAGATATCCGTGTCTGACACATAGCGGGGATGTAGGTTAGTGCAAGATAGTACAGCTGCAACGCGCTGATATTCCGCAGTCTCCAAGATGTATGCGCGTACGAAATCTGAGCGGCAGTCGCTAGCGTGCCGCTACCCCACAGCCGACAGCGCCAAGCCGGTACGTTATGTGCCACATAATTGGCCCGATACGGCCCTGGTCGTTTTAGAAATAGGAGATCCGGGGCAGTGTAGATATCATTGCGAAGAGAACGGAATTTGACAAGGTGAAGGGGAGTCATGTATATATCCATCGAGCGTTGCCGCTGCACAGACATACCACGGACCTGTTGGACTCCACTCATCTAACAAACACTACTACACGATCTTTCCACTATCAACATTTACCCTCGCGATGAAGGAGACGGTTGCCCACATGGAGGATGACGATACGGTCTGGGCACCCGGTACTGTACGGCTAGAAGATTGCACGTCATCAGACTAAGTTCACCAATCTCCTGCTAACCACGCGTCTCTAGTAACTCGAACGGCGACAGATGTAATCCTCCATCCAATCCCCAGTACCGATCCGGACGATCCTTTGAACTGGAGCAAACTACGCAAAGCGGCCAATTTCGGACTCGTCGGCTTCTTCGTACTGTGGACATTCGTACAACTCCAGATTGGCGCCACGTCCTGGGGCGAGTTGATGGCCGAGCTGCGGTTCACTGTCGATCAGGTGAACAACGGATCCGCCATCAGCTCGGCTGGTCTGGGTATCGGCTGTATGCTGTTCATGCCGTTTGTACACAAGTATGGTCGCCGTCCCCTCTACTTGATCAGTTCAGTGCTGCAACTGAGCTCCGTTATATGGCAGGCGAATGTCCACAACTACGGTGATTGGATGGGAGCCAACCTGCTCGGAGGCCTAGGTGGTGCCATCAGCGAAGCGGTCGTCCAAGTCACCATCGCCGACCTCTTCTTCGTACACCAACACGGCACCATGAACGCGTGGTATCTCATCTTCACCTCTGTGGGTGCAACCCTGGGTCCCGTAGCTTCCGGCTTCGTAGTCATCTCGCAAGGGTTTAGGTGGATATGGTGGTGGTGCACCATCTTTCTCGCCCTCAACCTCGTGGCCGTCATCTTTTTCTTCGAGGAGTCAAAATACATCCCAGTCCTCAATGGCCAGAGCATCCCCTTGGACCGCGAGGACCCTGCCACAAATGGTGCCAATAGCGCCTTCAACGACGTCGAATCGCGGAAAGCAGGGAAAGACGCTGGAGATGTCAAGCACAGTACCATGGAGAGAGTGCAGTCCAGAATCCACACAACCCTGCCACGGAAGTCTTACTACCAGCGGATGGCCCTCGTAACCCCTTCAGCGGATTCAATTGGTCACCATTTCTACCAACCCATCGTGGTGCTGTTCACCTTCCCAGCGGTTGCCTATGCCGCGCTGACCTACGGCACGATACTGGCGTGTCTAGCGTTGATGTCCTCCTTGCAAGCGGTGTACTTACTTCGGCCACCTTACAACTTCGGCCCTTCTGGTATCGGACTAATGAATATTGCCCCGTTTGTCGGGTCGTTCCTTGGGTTCTTTGCCGGTGGCTTTCTCAACGACAGGTCGATCATGCGGTTTGCGAGACGAAATAGGGGCATCTACGAGCCGGAAATGCGGCTCTGGCTGGGACTTGTATGTGCCTTGCTCCTTCCAGCTGGCGTTCTCATGTTTGGCTTAGCCTTGGCTAGAGTAAGTTTATAATAGTCAATAGTGGATTCCATCTGCTGACACATCTTTAGGGTGTGCAATGGATAGTTCTGGCCATAGGCTTCGGCTTGTTTGGTTTTACGTTCGTGCTCGCGAGCGGTATCGCTCTTGCATATGTGACCGACTGCTACCAAGAGGTAAAGCCCCCCGAAAGCTCTCTGAATGCAATGCAGATGCTGACAGCACGGTAAAGATTCTAGGAGACATCATGATTGGCATCGTCTTTGTCAGGAACCTCTTCTCCGTCCTCATCCTCTTCACGCTCACACCGTGGACCGCAAGCATGGGGATCCAGAACGTAGCTATCATTACGGCCGCATTCTGCTTTGCAATCCTTTTGCTTCCAATGCTGCTCCTCGTTTGGGGTAAGAAGATGAGAATCGCGACCGCGAAACGGTATCACCGGATGGCGATGCGACAGCCAGCCCATCGGACACTGGGGCAACATTCATAGGTTAGATGATTGTGTTCTTATGCCCTCTGTTGGAAGTCCTCCGTTGTGGACTGAGAGAGCTCGCATAGTCATCCTGCAGTCCTCGTTTGTGGAATAAGGTCTGAGCTTCTCTTCCCAATGGGTCATCGCGGGAGCAATGTGATTATATCACACCAGTGTACCTCACCCCGAATGTCTTTGATAGTCCAGAATGCCTTCATTTGATCCTTGATTCTCGCTCGCATTTCTTTTGAGTATTCAATAAAGACTTCAGCCTTCTCCAGTGCCATTTGACGGTTGTTACGATCGGTAAGCTCGAAGCAAGCAACCATGAACGCGACCGTCACACATGGCATGGAACGCTCGGTACGCTCAAGCGTCAACCATAACTCTCGCAGTATTGCATCTGACAGAGTCGCACCTGCCGCCACTTTTGTGCCATAAGGATGGCGTATTCGGTGTATCAGAAGCAGTATGAACCAGCGATAGACTTTTGCCTGGGCCAATAAGCTCACCACTTCCTCTTGCAGAAAGCGATCGGCAAAGCTTTCAGGTATTGCTGGTATCCATTTGGAAACGGCTGATTCCATTGCATCCAGAGCTTTTGTAGTCTCATCAGGGTCGGGCCGCTCATCCTGGCGCAATGCATTGCTAATCTTGCAAATATCGTAAAGATGGGTTAGCATAGGCGCCGCGATGCCGATGAAACGATCCACGTAGCCGTTTGCGAGCTCAGCCTTGAACCTCAGCGTTGGCACCTCGGCCAACAAAAGACATTCTTCGGTCTCGGCTTCGATGAGGCAAATGAGCAAAGCCAGACAGTCAGAATCAAACTCCGTGGATGTGTCGTACTTTGGTTTGATGGTCATGAGCGTATGTCGGCATATCGACAATGAGGACCCAGAAATATATAGCGCAAACGTGATGGCGCTAACTGCCAGCATTAAGAAGGTAGAAAGTTCTCCAGGATCGAAGCCTTTGAGAGAGCGCAGCGTGGAAATTGCAGAAGCAGCCCGTCTGTGGCCGATAGTCCGGTCTTCGTGGAAGGGTTCTGGTTCATGTTCGTAAGCCAGAAGAGCTGCAGCGGCTATCAAGGCGTCGTGGACCCATGGCGGCGCGGTGTGGAGGTGTCGAGCGAATGTTTTGTGGTGATTCACGCGGAAACTTGGTACAATTAAAAAGTGTCCAATCTGTGGTCGGCCCTGAGAAATGCCCTTGATGATGAACATTTCCCGCTCGCTGAAGCGTGACAACGCTGAGGGAGTCCTAGGTACAGACATAATCTCCGACGCAGGGCTCGTCGCAATATTGGATCCCGAGACAGAAGATGCAGGCGTCGAGGGCGGAAGAGAGCTTTCGCTACCAGCGTGGCGTTCTTCGAGTCCAGTCGCACCCTCCTCTTTGCGGTGATAACGAGGCTTGCGGCCAGCCGTCCCCAGTGGTCTTAGAGTGAGGCATACGTTCTGCAGTCGTTGGCAGCGTTCGCAAGCCTTCTGGCCAGGCACAGGACGGCATTTTTCTTTTACTGCGTGACAGCGATCGCATGCTCGCGTCGTTGGTGATCTGCCCATTGCAGATGTATTAAAGATGCGCCACACAGAGTCATTGTAAAGAATGGTGATGGGATTGCAGATGGCTGGTGGTTGCCCAGATACTAGTAGGTAGCTACATGTAGCTAGCTCTGGTGGGATATGCCGGCGAAGCTAATTAATCATCACGTGCGCCTGGCCCATTCAGCCTCGGGAATTGGGGGAAGGGCGCTCAATATTGATACATGCATGGAACATGTGGTGTTAGATCGCATGCGCCACGTTCATTGCGTAAAATCAATGTCTCGATTATATACATGTACGCCTTTTGCAGGGCCAGACTGCGCCCTACTACTCGGCATCAAGCCATCTAATGTGCGTGCTCTGCATCCTCCTCACCACAGCCACAATCCGGGCCGAATTCGCGTCGCGCTTCCCTCGCTTGTTCCTGCCATGGCTGAAGCTTAATTTCCCGCTTCTGCTCTCGCTCCCACTTTCCATGGCCGTGGCTCTTCTCGTTCAACTCGACAAGTGCATCTAGCCAAGCCGCGAGTCGGTAACCGGCTTTCGCGAGTTGCTTAGTGACAACGGGGATTGCGGAATCCCAATAAGCACCGGACAGCTCTTGTCCAAAGACTGCGTCCGGACCATCCGGAATGACAGTGGAACAAACATATAAATTTGCGTCGCGAGCCCATCTCATAGAGCTGCTGACTGCGTCTTTGGCTTTCAAGCCCTTAAGCCATGTCTTGCTTTCCTTCTTGAATTTTCCATGTTTGATCTCCGCGGTGAGATTGTTTGCCAAGGCTAGCGCGTTGGCTTGAGAAAAATTTCCGTAAGCTTTTTGTGGGATCGCCGTGTCCCAGATGGAGTGGAGGTTTGTGTGTACACCGTTGAAAGTGACATTGATCAGATTGCCGCCAACAGCAATGTTCTCGACATGCAGGGGCTGATGAATGTCACCAATAAAGTGAATAACCCACTTCAGGGCCTTTTGCTGCTCCACGACGCCAACTGATTTCTGGAAAGCGCGGCTAGAGTAGTTGGCAAGGGCGGAAACAATGCAGCCCTCCTCGGGGCAGTCGCGCTCGTAGTCGATGTTGCAGCTTTCAGGCGGGTTGTCTAAAGCGTCAATGTAGTGGTAGACGGATGAGAACTGACCGCCCTCTTCATATCGGTAGCTGTCGGCCCAGGTGGCCACATTGGCAAGATATGTGGGTGAGGTGTCGTTCAGAAGGCTCTGGGCGAATTTTGCAGTCTTGTGAGAAACGAGGTTTTGTGCCATGTACGCTACAGCGGTATGACCCAAGGAACCCCAAGCAGAGGCATAGGGGACAGCCGCCAGCAAAGGGATGAGTGACTTGGAGGGAGCCATGACGGCAATTGAGAATGTTCAAGTACTTTGAACGGTATTGAGGGAAGCGTAGGGAAGTGCTATACCGAAGAACTCGTTGGCTTATAAAGAGTACGGTAGCCCGCAACGGCACCATACTGTGACCAATTATCTCGACGATATCGGCCATGTCCGTACCATTGTCACGGTGCTTGATCGAGACCCTGTCAAGCTTGGAGCGGAGATATGCAGGTGGCTTGGGATGCTAACCTAATAAGGAAGGTTTTACACCCGGATAGGCAGGCGCTTGGCGGCGACCAGGAATCTGAGCCTCTTGTCAATAGCACGTTGTGACTTGTCATTGGACGATATCGTTACCGCAGAACCGGAGATGATGATCAAAAGGGGACATTGATATGGGAAACATCTCTATATGCGTCTAGAGTATGTACGTATATGGCTACCGACGGTTATATTGGCTTGAAGACAGCCCGGGTATCTTAAACTATCAATGTTCTCCAAACTCCAGATATAAATGCACGGAATGATAATGTGATGACGCTCAATGCACCGGCGCAGCCTCTACTGGATCGTTCTCGCCGAGTGCGTCTACGTCTGTTGGCACCTCGTCTTCGGCTATGTCTTCTACAGGAGCGGGGCGCCCTTCGATCAAGCGAATCCACCATGCGGGAGGGTCGAGAGGGCTGTGGTTGTTGTGAAGCGGTGGGTAGATATCGTTGAAGTAGTACCAAACTGCTGCGAATTAGATGAAGTTTAGAAACATCGGGCCAAGATACCTACTGTGTCCGACGACGATGCCGCACATCTCATCCTTGGGCACCGTCCCATGCATGATGAGCGAAAAGGCTAACAAAACCCAGGGAAGATACGGTGCTTTGAATACGAGCAATCCCAAGAAGCTGAGCATGGTATCCGGATTCTTCCTACTCCAGATGTAGATGAGGGTGCTTGAAAGCGCGGAACCAAGGAAGGCCATAGAGAACATGGGTGCAATGCAGAGGAGGAGCGAGGAGGCGAAAGTGAGGAGCCAAGCGAAGTGTGCCGTGGAGCGCCCGGACGACTCTTCTAAAAGGCGGGCATAACGCTGGAGGAAGAAGATGTGGTAGAGGAGGTCAAGGCTAAGCGGACCAAAATAGAAGAAGGTCGTGAGCAGTCTCCAGTACTATCACATATCAGCGCACGCCTCTCCGCTCAGACTCAACATCCGACGTACCTGACTCTTGAAGAAAACCGTCCGGACGCTGTAGAACAACTGGAAAGGCGAGATGATGTGACATTGCACCAGCACACTTGCGCTCAGCGCGGCCGTCATCCACCAGCGAGTGCATACGGGCATTTCGTAGAACCATTGCTCGAGCGGAAAGCCTCCGACCCCTCCCATCATGCCATCCCCGCCTTGCAGAACATTGGCCATACTGAGCGGTCTTCGATGCGCGCAGAAATGGAGGGGTTTCGTGGGTTTAGAAATAACGGTTGCGTTCAGGAAGTAAAGGCGACGGGGGACGTTCCAGCATAGGCCAATCGCATGGGAAGCGAAAGGACAGGTGTCGGTCAGCTAACGCGCTCACGGATTCCGAGAGTGAATGACGCCCGCCCATGTGGCTACGTAACTTGTCCGGTTGGCTGCCAAGGCGCTAGATCAATCTAATCTAATCAGACATTCCAAGACCAGCATCAGCCCGAGCCGAACAATGACCGAGACCCTTTGCCTTCGACCAGCCACACTACCCAGCCCCTCGAGTTGGTGAAGACGGCAGCCGGGTCAATGAACGCGAAAAACACCAATGCGCCCGTGGCCCCCGTCCGACACTGCGACCCTTTCCCACTATCCCATCGCTATCTCTGAAAACAGTTCATCCGCCCGCCTGACTCGCGCATCCCCATTGTTGACGCGACTTTCGCGTCCAAGCGAACGCGCCGCTCTCTGCTCCCCGATCAGAAGAGCACACCCAACAACCTTCCCTGTCGCATCCCCGTTTCCTGCATCCCGAAAACACGTTTGCGCGAAACCATTTCTAGACGTGCGATTCCACAATGCCGCCAAAATCCCCTACCAGGCGCAACAAGGCGCGTCCGTCGCGGGGCGGGAGACCGAGTGTAGGAGGTAGACGGGACTCGGGCAAACGACGTACGTCTTCTTCTTGTACATGGCATGATGGATTGCGAAACAGCGACTGACAAAGGCACATAGTTGGCGCGCCAGGACCCGCACCCGACCGCGCGCGAAAGCGGTACAAGCCCGGCACCGTGGCTCTCCGCGAGATCAAGCGATACCAGAAGTCGACCGATCTACTGTTACTGAAACTTCCCTTCCAGCGTCTCGTAAGCAAGCACACACACGTACACACGTTTCGTGTGTCGGACGTTGGTAACTAACATGTACACCCCAGGTCCGCGAAATCGCCCAAACAGTCACAACAGAAGACGGCCCCAACAGATGGCAGAGCCAAGCCATAATGGCCCTCCAAGAAGCCACCGAAGCCTTCCTCGTCAACCTCTTCCACGACGCCAATCTCTGCGCTATCCACGCTCGCCGCGTTACCATTCAGCAAAAGGATATTCAGCTCGCTCGTCGCCTGCGCGCGGCTTGGGGGGCGCCTGTCTGAGCGTGGGAATTGGCAGACAATCAGTAAACGGGCAACATATAAGCAGATACCCAATTCTTTTCTTTTTTGATTCTACCCCACTTCCTATTGAAATCACGGTTGGGGCGAATACCGCAAGATATGTCTTTTCCTCTATGGGCTGTTATCGCTTTGACTGCATGTTTTTGGACAACCAACCTCATTCTGGGAGGTGTGGTGAGGTGTAGGTGTAAATGGCGTTTCTTACTGGCGGAGTTTCCATGTCTACTTCATTTATACAACCCCATTTTTCTGGGCTCACTGTTTTGCTTGTCCTCTGTTCATCATATCTCCTAATGGCGCGAGTTGGTCGAATACGTTTCTTTGGCTTGACGTAACAAATTTTGCGAGATGCGTAGTAAGTAAGCAAGAGAAGAATCTGTACGTATTGCCCTAGTCTTGTCTGTCTGTCTGTGCGTTTACCTATCCTGTACATGTAGGCCAAATTCACGTGGAGCTCGCAAAGTCCACATGGCGTGCTGGCTATAGCCCACGAACAGGACATGTCCAGTCCCTCACATATCCCGCCCGAGCTTCTTCTTTCACCTCCCAATATGGCCAGGTTCATCTGTAACACTATTGCTGCCATGTCCTTCTCGAGGCGTTTCCCTACTCGCTGTTACTGCAGGATATAGCTAGCTACGGACAGTCGAAACTGTAGGGGATTGGGTGTTTCACGAGAACTTTGTCCGGGGAGTTTACTGGCCGCCGATGCGTGGTGAAGAGTGAGCGGAACGTTGTACTTGCACGCAATAGTAGTCATTGGGTTTATAGCAGGAATAGTGCGGTCAAGAGACATCAAAAAAGTACTCAGATTTGCCGTGCAGCGTGAAATTTGGAGGGGAATGATAGTAGCAGTGTTTGATAATCGCCTTGACACAAAACAATCATATCAATTGGATCGCCGTGCAAGAGTGTCAAGTAAGACGCACCAAGAAACAATAAGCCGTAGAATCTGTACCTTAGCGCCCCCCTCGTTTACCCAAGACAGTGGCCACGAGCATAGATGAAGCACTCCATCCCTCAATTGCCCGTCATATCGACATCCCTGACCAGCCTATCCTCGCCCCTCTGGTACGGAATGCCAGCCTTTTCCCTAGCCATATCGTTGATCCACCGACCGTTGAGCACTAGATGCTCACCCTTTGCGAGTTCATCTGCGAGATAAAGCCACGCCAGCGCATTCCCAACCGTGCCGACCTCGTCGCTGACGTGTTTGCTAGCGTAATCGGACATGGTGCTGTGTAGTTCGAAATCGGTAAAAAGATCGTACAGACGCTTCGCAACGGCATCGTGATCGCCAGGCTTAACAAGGAAACCGGACTTTCCGTGCTCGACTTGAAGGGGAATACCACCGGCGCGCGTTGCAATGATTGGGGTGCCTTTGTGGAGCGCTTCGCTGACCTTGACTTCGAAGCCCTCACGGGTCGAAAGTTGGAGGGCGACGTGGGCGCAGGACATGAGCGTGTTGAGCATTTGATCCGATGGTCCGATGCGCAGGACAATGATATCTTCTTTGAACTCGTTGTAATCGGCTGCTATGGCGGCTTTGGTCTCTTTGTGGATTCTGGTGGCGTCTGGGTCGTCAACAGCGCCATGGCCAGCGATGACGAGCTGCGGAATGTTCATCAGTGGTGTTTCCTTCATGTAGGTCTTGCGTAGGCGGGCGTATGACGCAAGAACATCGGGAATGCCCTTGGCGGGGTCAAAACGGGCGATTTGAACGATGTATGGACGGTCCGGAAGCATGAGTTGGCGCGCACCCGCTGCGAAGCACTGGACTCGAAATTCATGAATGTAGTACTGCTCGTCCCAGTTGTGCATGTGTTTGTTCAGGCCGTCTAGCCAGTCAGTCGTGGCAGGCAAGTATCCGACTTTTTCCGATGTAACGTTCTTGGGAACGAATGCGCGGATTGGATGGCTGACAAAGACATCGCAATCTTTGACATGGTTCCAGATCCAGTTCCAAACCTCCGATGTAGCTGTGCCTTCCTGGTCGGCGAGGTCGGCTCGGACTTGGATATGGCTGCGGAAGATAACAGGACGACTGGGGTCCTTTTCTTTAGCAATCTTGACGAGACTAGGCATCTGGGGATCGTCGATAACAATCACGTCAGCGCCACCCTTCTCGCGAGCTGAGAGTGGGCCGCCAAACTCGGCCCAATGGCACTTTTCAGCCTCTTCCAAAACCCACGAGTCAAGTGTAGCGATCTTCTCGTGAGTCAAACGCTCGCCTGCAGACGCTACGCCTTGAAGGATGTTGTGGTTGTCTTTGGTGATCCTGAACACTTCGTTCTTCCCGTAAGGGACGTACCTGCAGATACGTTAGTGTGGACCGCGCTTCATTACGATTCATGGAACTCACCACTTGCAGTCGACGCCGACAAGGCGCAAGTATCGGATTAGGGCGTGCCTCATCAGGGCTACTCCTCCACCTTGTGCTGTGCTGTGATAGGTCAGCCAACATCCTTAGTATTTCCACAGATCTGTGACGTTACCTGTTGAAGAAAGCAATCTTGGTCTTTTTCTTTTTGAGCGAGTCGGCAAAGTGCATGGTCGCAGCTCCAGTCGTTTCTGCCTTCGCAGTATTGCTGTAACTGTCAAGTTCGGTAATTTTCACACACCCATCGAGGTCGACCAGAACCTCGCGGCGATGGCCCATGCGAACTGGAAGCTCGCCCCGGACATTGAAGCGCTTAGCAGTCTTTCTGGCCATGTACTCGGCTTGCTGATCCAGAGGCAGCGATTTCTGGTCGTCTTTTTTGTTGGAATCGATCGGAAAGATGAAGGGTACAACGTCGAGCTCCTGCCACAGGCGTACGGCGAGATGGGGGCTCAGGTTGTGGAGATGTGCAGTAATTCCAGCGCCCGTGGGCTTCGAGAGATGGGTTGTGCGGTAGATACTCAGGTAATCGATAAAGGCGGTAACGAGAGCTTCCGAAGCATCCATCATCGATAGCGGTGTCGAGACACCAGATCCTGTCCTTGAGGAACCATCTGAAGAGCCGCGTATGCTCCTGGCGGTATCCAATGGCTTGGTTTCGCTGTTGACAGTCCATGTTCCGTCGTGCAATGCAACGCAGTACTCAAAATCACCGTCGTCGGACTGCGCGACGGCTAGTCCAGCGTACAGAGGCTGCCAGTCCATTTTAGCGTTGGGGAGTGGAAGAGAGGGCAAGTTACTGACCTCGAGAGCTGCATCAAGGGTGCCTTGTTGCTCTTTCAACCTACTGAGTGAATCTGATGACCTGAAAGCACTGATCTTCTGATGACGTCGCTCCAACGTGGTCTGACGTCGTTCGGCTGTATCGTCACCCGATTCGTGCAGCGACATGATGGTGGGCTGGAGTTTGGTTCCGGCGTTTGTGAAATGATATTAGGTGTAGCGATTTAGACAATGTATAGCAAATAGCGATGAGTAGCACGCACAAACGGAGACGAGCAAGATTCTGTAATGACAAAAAGTTTGGAGCAGAGGCAGCTTTTATGGGAGGCTTTGTCGTTCACGGGCAGTGACCCGTGACTCCCAGAAGCATTGAAGCAGCCATTGCGACTGTTTGCAGCATACAGGGGCAGCGATAATATGACGCGAAGCAGTCGATTCACAGCATCTGATAGGCCAAGAAGCAGCGCGAACGGCAGGCGCGCCCATTGAAGAAATGATGTTGCCTATTGGAAGCGTTGAATGGAAGGGCAAGAGATCACAGGGTGCATAAGACGTGGCGAGAAGCAGGCAGAACGAAAGACACGGGCGGATGGGGTGACGCGACGATAGCTCTGAATGCGGGAAGAAGATGTGGTAAGGTGAGCAGTCCCGGGAATGCATTAGGCGAAGGCGCTAGTCTTCTCCCACGAGACTACGAATAGGAAGGAACTCTGAGTGGCATTAGGCCGTCATGCCGAGCATACCCACTGCGGCGAAGACGACCATGTCGCTGGATCTGCCGCGTTGGCCTCGATGCGGTGCAGATGATCTCGTTTGACATGAACGAGTTTTCAGTGGCTTCATGTCTCGGTGCGACGTGAATGGCGGGGCGGTTGAAGAGCTGCATGCGACGGGTGCATGATTCAGCCGCCCGAACGCGCAGTGTAACCATCGTGATTATGGGATCGGAGATGCTGTTGATGGCGTCGGATAATGGAGATGCTATTGCTAGTTGTTTGCGCCGGCGCAGGTACCACACGGTAGAGCAGGCCGTGTTCATCGCTGGGAGAATTCGTCGTGATGCTGGGTACGCATTCCTTACCCTGCAGCGAAGTTATGTACCAAGGGCTGAATCTCTCGAGTATAAGATCTGGCCTAGATCGGGCATCATCACCTGGGCACCTGAGCGGCGATGCATCGTATTAGTTTGTGTAACAATAAGATACCTAGGCCGCCCAACGACCTAGTACTTTGACGAGGCCGGAGCCAGCGATGGGGACGCAGAAGGTTAGCTCTGCAACTAGGAGCATGCACAAGCTCTATGGACTGAGCAGAATAAAAGCCTTCACATGCGGAGCCCTACCACCTGAGGTTGGCGACAAAGTGCGGTGTTGGTTAGAACAAGACAGACACGTGCGAGATGCGCCTCGGCTCGATTCGTCTTAGTTCCACGGGACGGGCAGATTTAGCGCGAGCATGGGCCTAGGGTCCCGTCAGTGGAATGGGGTGGAGCAGGCAAACAGGCACGAATGGGAGCAGAGCCAGCAACCAGTACTTGCAGTCTGCGGCTCTGAGAGCGCAAAGGGTACCAGAGGCCGTAGAGACAGTTGTCACAATCGTGACGCTGGAATGATTGATTGAATAGTGGAACCGCAGTTGGCCAAAAGTTTGCTCTCTCTTGCTTCCTGCCATCCGGATTTGAAACGCCTCTTCCTCCGGGCAGCCAAGCATTGCACTAAGCCGCGACCCACCAGTCTTCCGCTCAAACCTCAGCGATCTTACTGTCACAACACCAGACTGCACCCGTCTGCAACCCGGCCCCGACCCTATCCAGCATCCATTCATCCCATCGCCGTCGCGCCCACCAGAGGGCCGACCCCGTCACCGCTGACCTGCCCAGATAGCTCCTGTTAGCTGTGCGCCGACAGCCTTGCGACCGACAAGCATCTACACCGTCGCATACCGCGATTTGCTTTTCGCGTCTCAATAGCGCACAACGCGATAAACTCCCATTGTTCATCTCCGCACACTCCCACACGAGCGGACATCCAACCGCCGCCATGAACCATTACCCTCCCCGCGCCGTCATGGGGGGCCCCCAGCCTGGCCCAGCCCAGCGCCTGAACGAGCTCCTCGACAGCATCAAGACCGAGTTTGAGACGGAATCTCAGCGCAGCGTCGATTACGAAGGCCAAAGTGAGTGTCTTCTCTATTGCTAGAGTAGTAGGGGCATTGAGAGGATATGCCTCTACGAACACTCCCACTCCTTCTTCTTCTACTACTACTACTACCACTACTACATGCTAACCACTCCTTGCAGTCACCCGTCACATCCAAGAAATCGAATTGATCCGCGGCAAGGTCTACTCGCTCGAGCAGTCACACAACCAAATGAAGGCGAAGTGAGTAGCTCGACTAGTCTCGATGACGGCAGAAACTGACCCCTGTCGCAGATATGAAGACCGCATCGCCCAGCTAGAACGTGAAGTCGAAGCTCGCGGCGGACCCAGCCAGAACTCGCAGCACCACGGCCCTTCACAGCCTCAGCCGCCCCAGATCGGTCATGGACCCAGCAACCTCTTTGGTGGAATCATGGCCGGCAGTGCTGCGCAAGGTGGCCCAGGCCTAGCGCCCCCTCCACAAGAACCACCCCAGGGACATGGTATGCCACCACAGCTGGGAGGTCCTCAGGGCCCACCAGGACTGAATCCTGCCCCAGGACCACCACAACACTTTGGTGGCTATCAGCCTGGTCCATCCGTGAACGGCTATGGCCAGCCCCCACAGGCTACCGCCTCGCCAGGTGCTAAGCGTCCTGGTCCTGCTCGTGGTCCTCCTGGACCAGCCACTCCCCAGCAGAACAATCCCGCTCCCTACCCCGGGTCGCCCCAAGTGCCCCGACCGACCCCTCCTCCCCATCACCAGCCGCCGCCGAATGCCTTGATGGCGCCCAACCACATCCCTCTCAGCCAAAGTAACGTCTTGGCTGATCTAGACATTGAACAGTTGCCTGAGAACCTGAAGAAGGAGGGTAGCGATTGGTTTGCCGTCTTCAACCCTCGCTCGAGGCGAGTTCTCGACGTTGACCTGATTCACAACCTGCCCCATCAGAGTGTAGTGTGCTGCGTCCGCTTCAGCTTGGACGGTAGGTGGGTCGCAACCGGTTGCAACCGATCGGCACAGATCTTCGACGTCGAGACCGGTAACCCCGTCGCCCATCTCCAGGACAGCAGCCTGCCGGAAGACGGAGACCTCTACATTAGGAGTGTCTGCTTCAGCCCCAACGGGCAGTTCCTCGCCACTGGTGCGGAGGACAAGGTCATCAGGGTATGTATTTAGCTTGCCACTGGCCCATGTCATTTACTAACATCCGCAACCAGGTCTGGGACATTGCCAGCCGTAGCATCAAGCACCAGTTCACCGGTCACGAGCAGGACATTTACTCGCTCGATTTTGCGCGAAATGGCAAGATTATTGCATCTGGTAGCGGCGACAGGAGTGTCCGTCTCTGGGATCTCGACTCCAACATGCAAGTCTCCAACTTCTCCATCGAGGACGGCGTCACCACCGTGGCCATCTCTCCCGACAACCTGTACGTTGCCGCCGGATCTCTCGACAAGAGCGTCCGCGTATGGGACATCCAGACGGGCCAGCTTGTCGTCCGACTCGAGGGCGAGCACGGCCACAAGGACAGTGTCTATAGTGTGGCGTTTGCGCCTTCTGGCAACCGCCTCGTCAGTGGCAGTTTGGACAAGACAATCAAGATGTGGGAGCTCTCGACGCAGAACCGCTTTGTCCCCGGCGGCAACCACCCCAGCGGCAAGTGCATCCGCACCTTTGAGGGCCACAAAGACTTTGTCCTCAGCGTTGCGCTTACCCCGCATGGCGACTGGGTGCTCAGTGGTTCCAAAGACCGTGGCGTCCAGTTCTGGGACCCCCATACCGGTGTTGCTCAGCTCATGTTGCAGGGTCACAAGAACTCTGGTATGTTTTTATTGATGTCGAATGACGTGGGCATTTCAACTAACAGTGTCTCAGTCATTTCCGTTGCTCCCAGCCCAACTGGTGGCGTCTTCGCTACCGGCAGTGGAGACATGCGCGCACGAATCTGGAGGTATGTTGATTCCTGCCTTGTTACTCTCTTATTCAGTATACTTACTTGTGGAATAGGTTCGACAGATACCCCGGACCTTAGATGGGTCCTGCAGTCAAAGAGAAGGAGGGCGAAGAAGAACAAGAAGAAACGGAAGAGGAGGAAGATGTGGAGGTAGAAAAGCGGGACGTAGACGAAGAGGAGGATATGGACAAGGAAGAGCCAGAGATCAAACTCGAGGGGGGCGACGAGTAAGACACGTGTCACGCTCCCCCAAAGGTGATGCCCGTTTGTATGCACGTATGAAGTTTTTTCCGAGTTTTGGGTCCATATAGGGAAAAGGGTGGTTGCCTTCTTTCTTGGTGGATGGCTGGCTGGCAGAGAGATGGACTAGCAAGATGGGCGCGGGCGTGTTCTTGGTATTATTTTAGTACTATTTTTTTTTTGATTCCCAATCCCCTTTCCTCTTATCATCATAGCTGAATTATTGTTGTTCTTTGACATTCATTCTCAACGCAGTAAACGAGTGATGTGTGAATGACTGTCACAAGGGCATTAGTAGAAGATATGCACAAGAACATTGGTATCAAAACCTCAAAAAAAGAAGAGAAAAATCGTCAAGCTGGTAAAGCCCTGTCTACCAGGGTCCAACAAGGTCGGTGAAAGAGTCACAAGGGCACGTTTGAACAAAGTGATGATTTATTTCAATCTAAACACGTGATGCAATGCTATACATACATCTATAGCACCTATAGCGGTAGCCATAACGACAACCACCTCTCAGTGTGCGACGAGCTGCCGAGTGATGCCCAAAAAGGTCATCCCCGCTTACCCACTCATGAAAAAAAAAACACATACAAACGCCACAAATGCTGACCTCTGCCAGACCCACCATCACTCTCAGTATCATCACAAGAAAGAAAAAAATCAGACATTACCCGGACCAGGTCCTTTGCCCTGATCCAGCAGCAAATGCGGCTTGAGGAAGCCATCATCAATCTGCCTAAAAGCGTTTGCGGGATCGTGGCTGATCTCGCTGAACAGCTGTTTCACGGCACCTGTCGCAGTGGCGACTCTGCCGGGCCCTTCTGCCGGTCTTATGCCTGACGTTGGGTAGGATGACGACGAGGCTTCTCCGCCGCTTACTAATGGCGACGGAGCTCGGTTTGGAGAGCGGCGGGCGCTGGGTGGGAGGTCGAGGTCGATGTCGTCCTCGTCGGCGGAGCCACTATCAGCAGGACTGAGAAGGCTCTGGTCCGCACCGTCTCGTGCGCGTGGATGGCTCGAGTTGCGTCGCATAGCACCATTGGGTCGTGTTGGCGGACTGGTACGGCTCAATGAGCCACTAGAGTACGAGGTAGAGTCCTGGCCGTTGACGTTGTTGAGGTTGAAAGCGCCCTGGTTGGGGCGTGGGGTGTTTCCGTAGGCTTGGCCTTGTTTACGGGTGTAGGTGCCCCCGTTAACGACTTCAATATCGAACTCGTCATCGCTGTCAATCTCCTCGACGACACCGGTGCGGATGCCGAGAATCTCCAGCATACGCGCGGTGGTGCCTCCGAAGATGATGACGGTCAAGACGACTACGACGAGGACGGTCGCTCGGAGAGTGTCACCGTTGGTACCTGTGAGACCTGCAGCGAGCGCAACACCGACAGCACCACGCAGACCTGCCCAATAGATCATGGCCTGGTGGGAGTAGGGGATTTCTTCTACAAGCTCATCTCCCCGACGGCGTTGGCGGTAGCGAGTGACGGCGTTGATCAACCTGGAGAGGGGGAAGACTGCGCACCATCGAGCAGCGCAAATGCCAGCGACAGTTATCAGAATGAACAGTGGCTTGTAGTCCAGCTTGTCATCAGTGAATAAGGAAAGCCCCAGGTAGATGAAGATGAAGTTCTCTGAAATCTGGGAAGTGACCTGGAAGACAAATTTGGTGGTTAGTTGGGTCCGCCTAGACATGTTGTGGTAGGCGTAATGCTTCATGCATATTCCGCAGAACAGCAATGACACAATTCCTGTGACATGTCAGTGTGAATGTGCGCTAAAAGGCTTAAAGTACTTACCCGACATGTGGATGGCATTGGACAAGAAGTAAGTCAAGTATGCGGTGAGGATGATCAAACAACTCTCCGTCTTGGGGAAGCGTCTAACATAGGTAAACTTGAGCATCAGCGAGACAGCGATGCCGACGGTGACACCAATGAACAAACTTCCGAAGAAGACACCAAAGAAAATACCAAAGGCTTCGAACAGGCTGACGATGCCCAATGATTCGGCGCCATCCTTGTACTTTTGTGCAGTCTCGAACAAGACAATGGCAACAGCGTCGTTGAGAATCGACTCGCCGAAGATGAGGGTGTATAGCTTGGGCTCTACTTTGTACGTGTCAAAGATGGCAAGAATAGTCACTGGATCGGTGGCCGAAAGCGTAGCGCCAACCGACATGGCCTCGACAAAGTTGATCTTGAAGCCATCGAGCGGTATCCTGGTCCACAAGAACAGGATGAGTCCAAGGACGAGGGCGGAAATGAAAGTGCCGGCAAAAGCAAAGGTGAGAATGGTGCCAATGTGCCGAAAGAAATTCCCCTAGGCACGTGTTAGGGCGTGAGTGATTCAGAGGGTGTGCAGAACCCACTTGGTGTAGTTCGTAGCCGGCCGAGAGGATGATTGGAGGCAGCAGCAGGTTGAAGAACATCTGGTAGTCGAAACTGACGGCATCCCGCACGGATGCTACTGCTGTCAGGCGTAGGATGAGGCCAACGACCATTCCTGGAAGCGGTTAGTGGGAGATGTGTAGCGCGATTCGATTACGAGATGAGCTAGGACGGCATGGCAGTGGACATGTGCAGATTACCCCACAATTCGACCGCTGATCGAGTTTTGGCTGCAAGCGATCGGATTTTGTGCAATCCACTATAGACACTACTCCGAGCTTGTCTCAACGATTGCCAAGAAGCGGCAGAGGCCCAGGCGGGTGTGGGCACGACATACCGGCAAAGATGGAGAGGACCGTCTCATGGACGGCCTGAATTTTGCGCGTGTGGAGGATGTAGCTCGTGAAGAGGGCGATTATGAGCAGGATGATGAGGATGGACAGGGCCCATGATGTGAAGATCTCCTTTTGTCCCGCCTCGGGTTCGTCTGTTTCGGAGTATTAGAGAGGGGCTCGCAGGGGAAGGTTGGTAGTGGTAGTGGTAGTGGTAGTGGTGGTGGTGGTGCGGGAGAACTGACCGTCCGGGTCTGCGTCGGATGCGTCTCGCTCTGCGGCAGGTAGTCAGTACTGGCTGGCATGGCGGTATTTCTAGAAGTTTCGGGGGGCGCATACTGAGAAGCTCGCCAACAGCCCACCACCCCATTATCGACGCCATGCTGGACTCAAGGCCGGGCTGGCATCAGCAGCTGCGACGGTCTATGGGGTCGCAGGAGGTATAGGTATGCGGAAGTGTACAGATGGCTGGCCGCCTTGCGATGGGCACGGAAGGGAACCCAAGGCAACGTTGCGCAAGGGAAGCGTATAGAAGCAGGCTTCGACGGGCCGTCTTGCGGTTACTGGCACGCGCGTGGAGTAGAAAGCGTCCGAGACAATAAAAGAGCTTCAATAGCAAAGGCGATGCAAAGGGCGGGCAAGAGTCAATTCAGGCCTGATAGACGCGTCGCTGCCTCTCTCCGCAAGCTGTCCAGGTGTCGCTTCCCAGGCATACGTCTCGGCTGGCCCACCAATCACACATCAGGCCTAGCGCCATCGACCGGGGCCCACAACTGCTGATCTCACCAACGTCATACCACGCACATTAGCTAAGACGCCTGCATGACATCTACGTACAATCACCTGCAAGACCTGCTAGACCTGCTAGACCCTTCACCAAGCCCCGTCTACGGCGCCTCGCACACACACGCATACACACACACACACATGCACATGACCTTCACCGCTCCTCTCTGAAATCGTGATTCACCCGTGCTTTATTACTCTGTCAGTCCCGCGCCCCCTCGCCACGCCCTGTAGTTCCTCGAGGTATCATCTAGTTGTGACCGTTGTCGTCGACGTCTCAGATCGACGTCTAGAGCCACCAAGCCGAACCCGCTAGCGGCTCATTCACGCAGACGCAGACGCTGGTGCATGGCTTAGTCTCGCCTCGCCGCCATAACTTTTTTGTTGATAGCCTTGCCCTCTCACCACATCACCATACCCACAACCTTCGCCCTCTGTCCGCTGACCCTGGCCTCGTGCCTGCCAATCACAATCTCGCCGACGCTCACAACAGTAAGCCGCCAGGGCTGACCACGTCGACGCCTGCGCAGGAACCCCATCGCGTGCACCACGCACGGCGACTGCCACATCATGTCGTCTTCGCGGCCCGATGGCGGGGATGAGCCCTCGTCCTCGCCTTTATCCTCTCCTCATCGGCCCTCAAAAATTGATACTACTCCCACGCGCCCAAGACCCCGACCGAAGCTCGTCTCTTTTGGCCGCGATTCACTCATGGGCGGACGACCCGATTCAGAGGGACGCCCTCACATAGAATTCATCCACGAATCTGAACCAGCCCCACGCATGTCCTCCGAAGTCGACCCGCTCCTTAAGGAGGCCATGTCGCCCGACGACGACGACGATGACTGGATGGGCGAACAACAGGTCGAGGAGACCAAGAGCAGCTGGTTCTTGTTTCTTCTCACCTTTGGCGGCCTGGGCCTGCAAATAGGCTGGTCAGTCGAAACCTCCAACGGTTCGGTAAGTGCTTTTCCCGCATAACAAATACGAGGCCATGAGCAAATATGGACCCTGCATGCGTATCGGGACCCTTGGGTCAACTCTCCCCAAACCTTGGTGGAACTGTGCTGACTCCACACCCAGCCATATCTCCTTTCGCTCGGCCTGAGCAAGTCCATGCTTGCTCTCGTATGGATCGCCGGTCCTCTCTCCGGTGTGCTCGTCCAGCCCTACGTCGGTCTCAAGAGTGACAACTGCCGTTTGCGATGGGGCAAACGGAGACCCTTTATCCTCGGTGGTGCAGCCGCGACCATTGTGTCTCTCATGGTTCTCGCCTGGGCCAAGGAACTCATTGGTGGATTCCTGGGCCTCTTCGGTGCTGATCAGGAGGGCACTTTTGTCAAGACATCCATCATGCTCTTCGCCGTCCTCTTCGTATACGTGCTGGATTTCGCTATCAACGTCATTCAAGCCGGCGTGCGAGCATACATTGTCGATGTGGCACCTACACATCAACAAGAATCTGCCAATGCCTGGCTGATGAGGTCCGCTGGTATCGGCAACATCTTGGGCTACCTAGCAGGCTACATCAACCTACCAGACTACCTTCCATGGCTTGGTGGTACCCAATTCAAAGTCCTCTGCGCCATTGCGTGCTTCGTCATGGCTCTGACTGTCGGTATCAGCTGCTCCACTTGCTCTGAACGCGACCCACAGTTCGATACCGCTCCTGCCGACCAGCAGGAAGGTGTCATCGCTTTCTTCAAGGGTCTGGCCCGCTCAGTAAAAAAGCTGCCCCCTCAGATCAAGAAGGTCTGCGCCGTGCAGTTCTTCGCTTGGATCGGGTGGTTCCCTTTTCTCTTCTACATCACCACCTACGTCGGCGAAATCTATGCGGACCCCTACTTCGAGGAGGACCCTCATCTGCCAGATCGTAAGATCGACGAGATCCTAGAAAATGGCACCAGAATTGGCACTCGGGCTCTTTTAGTCTTCGCCATTACTACCTTCATTTCCTCGGTTATCCTACCCTTTGTCATCCCCCCAACGTTCCAAGCGCCCGCACCCGAACGTCCAATGACGCCCGCAACGCCCATGACACCAGCAACCCCGCACTCCATGGGCGGCTCAGGCTACTTTGCACTCAACCACACGCCCAAAGGAACACCCACGACATATATGGAGAAGATATCCAACGCCATGGAAATGCTGCAAATCAAGTCGCTGACCCTACGCCGTTCGTGGTTTATTTCACATATCCTGTTCGCCGTACTCATGGTCCTGACCTTTTTCGTCCGTAGTGCCTGGGGAGCCACAGTACTTGTCGGTGCCATTGGTGTTCCTTGGTGCATTACAAACTGGGCACCATTCGCCATCATCTCCTCTGAGATTTCGAAGCGAGATGCCATTCGTCGTGGCATCATCAAGCCGCGCGACCGCGAGTCACAGCTGATTGCTGAGGGCGAAGACGATGGTTCAGGCGCAGACTCCGCCGGTGTCGTTCTCGGAATTCACAACGTTGCCATTGCCGCACCCCAAGTCATTGCAACACTAGTCAGTGCCATCATGTTCAAGCTCCTACAAAAGCCCCGAGGCACGGCAGGCGACACCAGTGTAGCCTGGGTGCTGCGCTTCGGCGGTGTCTGCGCCTTAGTAGCCGCATGGCTCACACTCCAAGTCAACGAAGAAAAGGAAGAGGAAGAGTCTGAAGAGCCGTTCAGAAGGAGGCGGATGTCCTAGGACGACTCCGATCATCATTCTTTATCTCATCTTAGACACGAGTTGGCGCGCTCTCTCAGCCGACAAAACTCGTCGAGCGGAGCGACGACGACAGTGAGGAGCTTACACGATGGAACGGACCAAGGACGCGAAAGCGATTGATGCAAGACAAGATCGATACACCGCTACACTTATACAGATGGCCTCGCGGTCTGAGCCTGCTTTGGTTTTGGATTGAAATGCATCACACATGGCGAAGCGAAGGCGTTCTTAGGTGTCCATCTGGACTGCGAGCGAGCATATTCTCTACATATATATATTGATATTTTTCTTTTAGTTTTTTACTCTTTCTGTCAGGGCGCACGCGTGGAGTTTGGGAAACGTACATATGGATGGGATGGGACAGAACGGAATGGAAATAAGGAGCAAAGGCAAGGAAAATCACCGGAATCACTCACTTCTCTCTTTCCTCGATGGAAGGACTCTCTCCGTCGTCTCTTTCCTTTTTGCCTTTTTGACTTTACACAAGTGCGAAAGACCTGGTCGGTGTACTTAGAACGTGAGTTGAATGAGATCAAGAACCTAGTTCCTTTACATTGAAGTAATGTTATGAGCTTCACGAGGTGATGTGCAACATTGGAGTAATGATATTTTTTCTTGGTATAAACGAGAGTTTCTCCATTCTTTCTTTTGACTTGTACAATGAAACTCAGCTCTTCATCCACCCACTCCACTTCGCCAGACTATGTACACCTTTGCCCACACAGCCATCCCCTACCTACTCATCCGCATAACCCAACCCCGCTTCTCTTCCAGCCTGCGCGTTTACAGCGCCGGACTAGCATTCCTAACCAACATTTCAAAATATGCCTGATTCCACTGCCCCGCCTCCGGACTAGGTTTAAAACTCTCACTCTTCCCACAAAAGCTATCATACCGATCCGCACTCGTATCACTCGTCCCATCACTCTCACCCCCCGGTTTAACCCACACAAACGCATCCACAAGCGAGCTCCCGGTGGTACCCGTAGGTCGGCGCCCGAAGCCCGCTCCGTCAATGTTGCACCAGTTGCCCCATTCCTCGCGGAGCCCTGTGACGCCGTTGCGGCCCGTGTCGACGATGGCTTGGGAGGGCATACCCGCGGATTTCAGCTCTGGGGAAAAGAGCTCAATGTACTTTTTCTCGTTTTGCGCTTTGTTCCATTGCGCGTCGGTTGCGGAGGAGAATTCGCCGGGGGACAGGTCCCACGCGTTCCAGCCCGCGACGTTGGTGGCAATGCCGCGGACTTGTTTGGGGCTGCCGGCTTGTTTATAGACGGCGGCTAGTTCTTTTGCGCCGGGCTCTGTTGAAGCGTTTTGTTAGTATGATCATTCTTCTTTTTTTAGGGGGGGGGGGGAGAAAGGAAGGGGAGGATGTACTCAGGTTGTCGTTCCAGCCGAGCCAGCCTCCGTGACCGGCATCAATGTACATCATGATATTGGGCAGATTGAGCTGCTTGAGTGCGTAGGCGACGCCCTCGCGGTAGCCGGAAGCAGAGTCCTTGCATGTCTGGAGGTCGATGTTGGTGACGAGGTTAGGAAGCGAGTCAGGCTCGATGACCAGAGCAATGGCCGTCTTGGGGTATTTCTTGAAAATGGCAACGATGGCTAGAAGAATCATTGTTAGCGGACCTCCAGCTTCTTGGGAGAAAGGCTACGACTCACGGTCAATGTACTCGGTCTTGTAGATGTTTATCTCGCCAACGGCAAGTTCGCCGTTCGACGCCTTGGCTGCACAGTCACGACCGGGGAGATCGTAGATGACGAGAGCGGCAATCTCGTTGCAAGGCACGTCTTTGATACCATCTTCAACGACAGAAATCTTCTCACGCGTGTCGCTAGTTGTATGTCAGCTTTGGGGGACTAATCGGAAGAGCCTGTGAATTCTTACATCCAGAGGAAAGTGCCAACATCGGCTACTTTTAGAGCTTTCTCTGCCAGAGCAGCATCCGTCATCTGGGCGGCAGCAGAAACAACCTCGGAAGAGTAGAACTTGTTGGCGTAGATGGATCGCGACGCGAATGGGTTGCCAGAAAGCGTGACAGGTGTAGCACACGCTGCAGCCTGGCGGGCAGTAATGGGGCCATGCTCCGTGGGAGACGGCAGCGCGAAAGCGCCAGTAATGGCTGAAGCCAGAGCGACGGAGACGAAACCCTTCATTGTTGACGATTGCAAGTGAGTGTTTGATAGTGTCGATACTGGGAGGCCTGGGAGAATGCAAAGCCTCTTATACTGATCTTGGTGAAGGTGGCGAATGGTGTATTTCTAGAACTGAACCAAGGTACCCGCTCGTTTGGAAACAGGGCCGCGGGTGATTGACATGGGGGTTTCTTTGGCCCTGTGCGATCAGCGCGTCGGAGATGAGGTTCAAATGAAGATATATCAAATGCGGCACTGTACTATACCAGTTTTACCTCTTGAGTGGCGTCGTGGAAATCAGGTGCTTGAGGCGGCGTCAACCACTTGAGCTCCTGTAGCTTCACACGAGCTGATCGCAGTTTGTCAGGTCCGTAGAGATTCGTTAGTTCCTATAGATATCGGTATACATTGTGCTATTCTGAGAGGCGGACCTCCTCCAAAGACACGTTGTCGCAGTGCTGCCTGATAGCATTCATGTGCATATCGTCTCTCTAGAAAGCCAATGGTTACCAGTATGATTAGATGAATGCATACATGAAACGTCTTGCGGCTGCGGGAACGTTCATTTTCCGGGTCTCCTACCCCTCAAGCCCCGCGCTGAGATGTCAGTCTTGCTTTCGGGCATCATGATATACGATCTACCATATGGCAGCCGCATACCCCCAGTCCAGAATAGGGGAAGATTTGTGTCTGTTAAAATCGCCACTTGAGACACCCGTGTGGAGACTTTCAGTATGAGCAACGTATTGGCATGCGCCGAAGCTGCCCGTTGGTGCGGACTTTTCCTTGCATCATACGACATTGGGCAGCCAAACATCTCACTCCTGCAGCAGTGATCAACCTCTATACAGCGCAACTGACGCTAAATATCGTCGTGATATTGACATGTCAGGTGCTGATGGATGAAACGAGTCGTGTGATGTGCTCAAAGCAGGGGACCCCGAATGGTTTGGCTGTGAAACCTTCTCGAAAGAACCCGTGGTACCCATGACGGTCGAAATTGATGGCCGGCGATCTCGGAGGCTCTTTAATCTTGCATTTACCCTGATTCAATGCGTGTAGAGGTAGCAGCCGACAGAGATATAGTCATCGATATGACTGAGGCTCGTTTCCAATGTACTGTAATCAATGATGGACGTTTTCGAGATCGTATGAGCACATGAGGCAGACTTCTGGAAGGTGGAGGCAAAACCTGGTCCATGCCTGCGTCTTTGACCGATGATATATTAATTCACAGATGGTGAAGGTATCTCGTAATTCTAGATGAGAGGAGTAGATGCGTTGTGTTGAGCGTCCGCAAATTATTACTGTCCGAGTGCTCTCAAACGGGTCCTCGGCAGGCGGGTCCTCGCTGCTATGTAACGCGCCTGACAGCCTTCAAAAGCTTTCCATTGGAAGTGACAACCGGAAACAGGAAACAGTTTTAACCCAAGAGACTGGTCTTTCCAACAAGAGAACGCATACTTGACGACATCTAGCAGTCGCGATGTGTATCGGCAGGAGTCTCGGTATTTACATCATGCTAGAGTCGAGCCCTACCGTGAAGCGCGACGAGATAAAAAGCCTCGTAGCCAGTTATAAGAACAGGCTTTGCGTAAAGCAAAGACGGCGGTTTGGGTTGTGAGAAACGTGAGTGGATGAGCAGAGTGAGATGGTCTGGCGACTTCCGGATATCGGCTAATTGGAGTTTGCTGACGCTTGCCCTATCTTGGATTAGCGCTAATATAGATATATTCCTGGTGCACATAAGCTCCGCACCATGGCTTCGCAAGCCTCACGCTTGAGGAGAAGTTCTGAGCTTGTGTAGACGTCGTGTTCCTTTGTATTCACCTTGAATGATTGTAAAAGTGAGCAATGGGAAGACTGACAATCCTGAAAAATTACACTCTACCCTTCGCATTTCTCACGCCATTGAAGGACGATTAGCTGCTGCTCAGAGCAGAGCCTTGTGAGACCCCTCCTTAACATCATCCGGATATCCATATCTCTTCCATATTGATGCTACCAAACTCTTGCGACGAATCACATGGTCCTGCCCACCAAATTGAGGCCGGGAGTGGGCAGTGAAGTGATTACCGGCATTCCGCTTTCATGCTAGAAACTTGGATCCAAAAACTCGCATTCGCTCTCCATTTGATGGGATTAGCGACGAATCAATAATCTGGTTTCAATAGGGCGACTTTGGGACGTGCGTGACACCTGCATCGTAATTGAAATACGCGGCAGTACACAGCTGGCTCACAGAACGTCTGCAAGAAACAGCATTCTTATCAACACATTTAGTGTTCCTCAAAACCGTGCTTAAGTTCCCATGTTTTTGTATCGAAAGTGAGACCCCAAAAATAAGTACGGTGGATGAATTGTCGGCAGGGCTGTTCACTCAAATCGCCCCAGGGAAGTGGCAGAGATTGAAACCTCACTAGCCGTATCTTATGGTTGCAAAATCGGCCTCATGAATTGAGGCGTGCAAATATTTAAACTATGACGGGGACATAGAAGACGGCATGGTTAGGATTGCGTTTTCTGCTGGGCGGAGAACGACGATTCTTGGTACTGTTGCAACAGCCGGTAAGCATAGTTGAATGATTCTCGCGACCCGGGCTTCCGAACTGAATAGTGCAGGCCAAAGCAAACTCGGCGGGCCGCGAATATCCTGCTCGAACAATAACAGCTCGACAGCGAGATGCAGCGGTGGAAGTGGCCATGGGAACAGTATCAATTTCATTCAAGAACGTCTCGGCTCTTGCTCGTACTGAACGGAGTATTCCACTTCTTGTATAATGTTGTGCTTCAATCTCTTGGCATCTAGGGGCCGATTCTCCGCGGCAGGATCTTTGCGTGGCGAACTGACGGTGGCTGTGTTCCGCACCGCCTCGGGCCTCAATGTCATTCGCGTGATATGAGGCTCAGAGCTAGTGCCCGCCGTAGATGCCCCAGAAGATACTTTATGCAGATCTTGCGCAGGTACCTTGAAGCGTGCGGTTCTGGTATGCTGAAAGCTTTTATCTGATTTAGCGCTTCGAGTCGACATTTGGTATCCCTGCGAGGATCCATGTATCCGCATAAGTTCACCATGTCCGAACCCGGTGTTGAGAGACTCTGTGAAGCGCTTGAGGGCGGCAATCGTGGCAGCAGCGAGGGAGAACGATAGTTCAACAGCTTGCCAGATGACTACTCGGGTGACCGCAATGGAGACGTCAGACGCGGTTGTCAATTTGTGGGTTTCACTCTGGCGGAGAGCGGAGAAGATGATGGTTCTGCTGTAACGTCAACTTTTTATTCCAGCAAATGTCAGAAAAGCAAGCGCGTACGGTATCCGGAGCCAGAATGCTGAGATGACGATGAGTTTGTTCCGCGAGGACATCTGCAGGCCCCAGACCAGTTGGACGGGGAGAACGAGTAAGGAAAATTCTGTCGCGAGATCAAGAGCTGTCAAAATCTGCCATCTGATCTCTTTGTGAGGGCATCCAGAAGTGGTAGAGATCATGTCCCACGAAAGTTCATGCCGAGAGTGGCAGTCGGCAGTCAAGAGAATGATGGAAACTAGACATTGGGCTGCAATAAGACCACCCGCACCGTATTGGATTCTTCTGTGTGCAACAGTCTGCGTAGTCCGAAGCAGCATGGCAACAATTGCGATTTTAGATACACAGAGTGCTGTGATCCAAAGGATGTTGCCTGCTAGCGTGTAACTGTTGAGCTTATCGATAACAGATTGATGAAGGTTTAGCTCGTCCATTGGGCGACCAAGGCCAATAGAGATGGTCTGAAAGGTGCTGCCGAAGAACCCAAGTGCTAGGACCTACTTGAATAGTCACGATTAATGACATTCCTTGACAATCCTCGTTCCAATAGTGCCTGGATAGTAGTGGACTTACCCCGGATAGTAGCACGAAGGCATCGTCGATGCCGTAAGCCCTCCAGCGGATATAGCCTCGCAAACATGCCATACAGAGCGTATAGCACAGACATAGCCCAATGGCGAATTTCAACCCCCGCGCGTATCCTACATGTCGCATATTGGGTGTAGCATCTGAGGCAGACATCCTACACGGGGGGATGGTTCAGAAAAGTCCAAAGATTTTTCTGCGCCAGCACGAGGGCAAAGACATACATGTATACATGTGCGAACGAGGTACCAATCATCCGACCATGTCCAACCTCGCCTCAAGGGTCATGCCTCTCGTTTGAAGTCCATTTTTGCGGCCGGAATTCCCGCCTCATGCCTGAAGGACGCCACGGAGTTATTTAAATAGGAGCAAACGCCTTGCTGCTGCACTACACCGTTCATCCTCTCCAGTTCACATTGGGGGCCGGAACCGCGCATCACCAAGCATGGAATCCTGTCGCCCCACCGGGGCTTGACTGGAACGCAAGGAGTTGATCAAATTATCATTGCATCCACCCAATTACACTAGCAGGGCTCGTCGCGGGATGATGGTAGGCTGGATAAGAGACTATATTCTGACGCTCGCGGAGCCTATCATTCCTGGACGCGGTGCTGACCGCAGCTGGTACGACACATGTCGCAGTCGAGATGCACCTGTACGGTTTCATCCGAATTTGAGCAATGATGTCCCGCTCGTGAAGCTGCTTGATAGTAAGATTGATCGATACTGGTGTGTCAGATCCTCCTGTCCGCCACGTCAACATGTACTTAAGTTTCCCGCAGTGGATGGACGCTCGACAGCAAAAGGCATGATAGGCAGCTCTCCCACGAGGTCGAAGAGGCTGTGTTACATTGCAGAGGACGCGGAGGATGCGAGTGCGGCTCGAGGAGATGGTTGTTATTGCGGAACCCTGAACTAACGTGGCTGCATGAGGGCGAGACGCGTCTTTAGTGAACACGGGACGGGCCCTGGGGAGGGGGGTTGGTCTGAGCTTGAACGGGTAGCTTCTTCCACCCTAGCACGCCTTGCAAGCGCCCTCGACTCCACAAGCTTCATCGATCGAGGTGCGATCCTTCGCTCGGTCCTTATGACCGCTCACTGGTCTTACGATGTGCTTACTCGAAATGAGTAGCTGCGAGTGGCCAACAACTGGTGGCTCGCGAACGGCACAGTGAGCAGTGCCACACCACGAGCATGACGCGCAGCGAGATCGTCCTTCGGCATATGACACCACAACGTGCATTGCCTCGCATGCGCCCCCAACGGGAAAATTGCTATCGGCCTTCTCTGCAGCAGGCGTGCGATCTTCCAAGTCTTGAGCCGTGACCCCTAGACCGCTTAGGCCGCCTCGGCTACACCACGCCTGTATCCTCGACGATTGATTTGACAAAGTTGGTCTCGCTCGAGATGGTCCGCCACATGGTTCGGCCGTCAACCCGAGAAGGGCAGCTCGCTCTGGCCGTGGAAACACGGCACGTAATGAACATGCATGGTTTTCTCAGAGGGCGCTGCATTGTGGCGCCTTAAACAGCTTTTGAGAGTCTCTCCTTCAGTGCTCTTCATCCTGTTAGGGTATCCCTCACCTTTCTTGTTACTGATACACGGAAGTTCCATACAATGGTAGCTTTTGGAGTTTCAAAGAGCGCGGATTCCATTGAGGAGTACGATCTTGGAAGCAATGGCTTCAACGAAGCTGACAGGATGCATGCGACTGCGTTGGGCGGCACAGCTCACGACACATCTGATATGCAAAGAATGGGTAAGAAACAGGAGCTTCGGGTAATCCCTTACTGAATCCCATGTAATGAAACATTGCTGATTGCGCCATTAGCGGAACTTTCGCCTAATATCCATCATCGGCTTCGTAGTCGTGCTTCAATCGACATGGGAAAGTGCTCTTTTGTAAGTGTTGTTGCGCCGACAGACATCTATATTCAACTAATTCTGCGAAAAGATCTGCTTACTTCGGTCTGTTTAATGGCGGCACAGCGGGTGTGGTCTGGATGATGATCATCACGTGGATGTTCGTGTTGGCTATGATTGCCTCCCTTGCCGAAATGGCGTCAATGGCACCAACAGCCGGCGGTCAATATCATTGGGTCAGCGAGTTTGCACCGCCATCGTTCCAGAAATCACTCAGTTACATCGTGGGTGAGTTGAGCAATCTGTGCCATTATCGCCATTGTGCTGACGGTAGTGTCAGGTTGGTCCGCAGCTGTTGGCTGGGTCAGCGGCATTCCCGCTTGTGCGCAGATGCTCTCCAGCCTCGTCATCGGCATGGTGCTCCTAGCTTATCCCGAAGCGCAGATCGGAGAGCTCTGGCATGTCACTCTTTTGATGATGCTTTGGTTATGCCTCATGATCGGTTTCAACATCTTCCTTGCGCAGCACCTGCCTCTCGCGGAGGGCATCGTGTTGGTTCTTCACGTTTTTGCCTTCTTCGCCTTCTTGATCCTCTTTTGGACGATGGCTGATCGACTGCCAGCCGATGAAGTCTTTACAACATGGACAAATGGAGGAGAGTGGAGTTCAATGGGCCTCTCCGCCCTTGTTGGGCTTTCAACCCCGCTGTGGTGCTTCATTGGCCCTGACGCAGGAGCACATATGTCCGAGGAGCTTAAAGACGCATCTGTCGTATTGCCCAAGGCAATGATGTGGGCTGTGTTCTTCAACGGCATCTTCGGGTGCATCATGATGATTACATTTGTGTTCTGCGGTGGAGCCCTGGATTCCGTACTGGAGTCACCAACTGGCCAGCCTGTACTGCAAGCTGTTTACAATGCGACAGGCTCACTTGCTGGTACGGAAGTCATGGGTGCGTTGCTCGTCATCTTGGTCTTCTTTGCTGCGGTATCCGTTACTGCTGCTTCCTCACGACAAATCTGGGCCTTTGCTCGCGACAAAGGTCTTCCATTCTCGTCCTGGGTTGAAAAGGTGCCGTCAGGTTGGGACATCCCCGTAAACGCACTCCTCGTCTGCCTCGGCTCATCACTCGTGCTTGCATGCATCAACTTCGGCTCCGAAGTCACCCTCAACGCTATCGTTTCCATCTCAAATGCGGCACTCATATTTTCATACATCATCTCGATTGGGTGTGTCAGGTTAAAGCGTTTCAGAGGTGAGCCTTTACTTCCGCGACGCTGGAGCTTGGGCAGATATGGGGGTATCATCAATGACCTCGCTCTGGCCTTTCTAGTGGTTTCCTTCGTCTTTTCGTTTTTCCCGATGACGCCAAATCCCACTGCGGTCGACATGAATTGGGCGGCTCTCATGTTCGGTGCACTGGCTATCATCGCCACAGTCAATTACTTCGTCAGCGCGCGAAAGAGTTACATTGCGCCTGTGTCGCTTGTGAAGCAAGATTAGAGCCTAGATATGCAAGTCAGTGACTGAAGTCATTGGAGAGCAAATGATCAATAGAGACCATTCTGGTGAAAGCCACCGTGATCAAGTGTGCAGGTATCCAGCCCGGTTCTGCGCTAACCTCGTGTGGCCTAGCCTTTGCCGTCTTCGATCCAGCCTTCTTCGTCCGCCCAAATCTTGCACTTGTAAGTACTACTCGTTCGCCAAATGCTAAGCATCTAGCCATCAACGTTCCAGCACCGTCTAGCTGTATCAGCATTTCTCCCCACTGATTCAACACAGCCGTTCTTGTGCAAATTTGATTACGATGCGGGGTATGCGATACTATTGAGTCCGCCGGATCGACCAAATTGAAGTTTCGCACTTGAAAACATCTTTCCATCTTTAACATAACCATGTCTAAGCCTCTATCAGAAGCAGACATAATCTTTCCTCATCTCTCCAACACACCAAACTTGTCTAGCACCCTCGCATCCCTACGCCGCTCAACTCTTTCAACGCACAATCGGCTCGCTTCGATCATATCCGACAGCGATTTCGTCACATCTGTGGCATCCGCCTATGAGCTTCCTCTGGTAGCAAATGAACGCTGTGGCAGTTGGTACATTCCGACATCTCAGAAATCTGGATCCGTTTACTTCAAGAGCACAGACGGCCACATGGGCGAATGGAGTTTTAGTCTGCGAAGACTGAATTTACAGCTGATTGATGTGGTTGAGAAATGGGGCGGGGCTGTGGTAGTGGATAGCACCAGAAGGGGGAAAAGCATGCCAGATGCGTTGAGCAAGACGATTCCAACTTGGTGCTGTGTGATCAATCGAGCGGTATTCGGCAATGAGAGGACGGAAGAAGAAATGGCACTCTTTACGCCACCGCAAGCAGTGGGCGAGAGCGAACACGCTCAGATGGAGAAGAGAATCGATGGCTTCGTGCGGCAATTCCTGGTGCGTCCTCCACCGCCGGTAGTTTGTGATGCGAGTCAGCTGACACCATGAAAAAGGGCATCTGCAAGCCTAACATTCCGCTTCTCCGTGGGAAGCTACAAAAGCCACTACGCCCGATATGGGTGACGCAGCAGTCTACTCTTCCCGATTCAGCGCCTTCATTCACAGGATTCCATCCCATCGTTCTCTGCACAGCATCGAGGCGAGTGCGCGGCGCCGAAGCATCAGAAAGCGGATACATCCAGGGTGCTGCGGATGACCATGAAGCCTGGTCCCAGGGACTTACGCCACCAGTATTTTGGAAACACAAAGATCTGCTTATGAGCACGAGTGAAGAGGATGCTCCAAACGTGATCACTAAGCTGCTTAGCGAAGAGAAAAACAACGGCGCGACAGCGAGCCTGATTAAACCCACGTCACAGCTCTACATCTCATCCAGCAACGACGCGGAACTTGCCGGATTTGACATCGTCGTAAGCTGTACGTCTGAGCCTTTCCCGCCCTCAACTCTCAAAGACGGCGGAGTAAAACACCACCTGCATCTAAAATGCCAAATCGGGAAACTAGGCTCACGCGACCTACGCACCCAGCTCCCACAGCTCATGCCATTCTTTTCTTCCATCCAAGCAGCATCTACAGGAGCCAAAACGCTAGTATGCTGTCCCACAGGCAAGGACCTCTCCGTCGGCGTCGCCCTAGCAATACTATGTCTGTACACCGCAGAAGACGGAGCAGTGGACACGAGCTCCCCGAAACAAGCAAAAGAAATGGGCAAAGCATTCATCAAGCAGCGATTAAGCTGGATCACAACGAGCAACCCGGCGCTCAACCCGAGTCGAGCGACGCTGCAAAGTGTCAATGCCATGCTACTTGAGAGTCACGACCCAAAGGCGTATCTAGCGACGCTAGCGAAGAAGAGCAATGGTATCAAGGCGGATATACCGATCAGAGAAACGAGACCGGTGACGGCAGAGCCGCAGGATCCGCCTCCTGGCCCTTCTTCGATTCCCAAGGCTATATTTGAAAACCTGTGCAGCGCGTCAGAAGGTGCGGAGTGGAAGTTTACCCGCACGCTTACTTCAGCACTGGCTACACACCCCTCTGGCACCGTAACAGGAACAGCGACTTTCACGCCGTGTACAATCCACCCTGACCCCCACCCCTCTTATTCCTCTCCTCCCTCCTCACCACCGTCCACGCCAACACTTCTTTACGCCGAAGAAGGCGAATTCATAACACAAAGCGGGCAGAAATTCACCGCGCGCAGAAAATACGTCTACGAATTCATTCCACCCCTCTCCCCTGCTTCCGAAGGAGGCGGAGGCGCCGAATCCATCGCCGTGCACTTCTTCGACGACGAGAAAATGCGGCAAGCGAGTGTGCACGACGGCGTGGGATCACGTGGTGAAGGCATCGGTGGATTATTCGTTGAGATGGGGGATATGGATGTAAGCGGGGAAGAAGTGGTGAAAGCGAAGAATAGAGAAAAGCATCTTTGTGCTGAGGATTTGTATGCTGCGAGTTGGGTTTTTGGGAGAGGTATGTTGGGCACGGTTGGAAGGGGAAAGGACGGAGAGAAGGACAGGGAGGGGGAGGTGTGGTGGGAGGTTCAGTATGATGTCAAAGGACCGCAGAAGGATTACGTGAGTACGACGCGGTATACGCGTATGTAGAAGAGCGGGTACTAGTCTTGTTTGCATTTACGAAGAGAATCTTAAAACAAAAAATACACCTGTTTAGAAATATGGGGATGTGTCCATGCTTTGATGCTGGCTATACGCGGAGAGCTCAAGGATCCTGATCTCCAAACGGATAATTAAACTTCAACAAGGCGTTTAATCCACCCACCCAATGATCTTCAGCCATATCTTCCTTGCCAGACGTGCCTCTAACAATACTAGGGACGCCGCCTTCCCAGCCTCGAGCATCTCTTCGGACAACTTCCCCGCCTATGCGGACTTCCATGCCCGTGCCCAGTTTTTCGGTAATGGTGTTACCGTCGATGCTGACTTCTACTTCTCTGCCCCTGTTCTTCTTGCCTAAGCGTAGCGTGATGGGTGTTTCTGCAGGGAGAACCAGAGGCCTAAAGGAAAGCGACCGGGGACAAATGGGCGTGAGGCATATAGATGGCACAAGAGGGTGTACGATGCTTCCCCCGGAAGACAGCGAGTATGCGGTTGAACCGGTAGGCGAGCTGATGATCATGCCGTCGGCGACTGCTTCGGTCAAGAAGCGGTTGTTGATGTAGACGTCTATGATTTTGAGATGTGGACTCGAGCCGCGATGGAGCGTGACTTCGTTCAGCGCATAGGTATCGCCCTCGGCACCGCCTATCCTCTTCCCGTCGGGCCCAAAGACTCCGACCTTGAGCCTGTTGCGCAGGAGGATACGCGCGGTTCTGTTGCTGCCCATGGCCTTGCCCCGTATGTCAGCGTAGCTCAGTGGCCTGTCTAGAGGGTCGTCGGGCGATGTAGGTGGCGTTGGCGGGCTTGCGCCTAGCGAGTCCGAGAGGGTCGAGTACGTGTCTGGTGCGCCGCTCATGTACACCTCCCGGAACGCCCGCTTGTACTCCTTGAACTTGAACTCGCCCAGAAAGCCAATTGTGCCCATGGCGAAGCTCAAAACTGGTGGTACATTTTCGGTATGGCTGAACAGGCTACTGGCCCTCAGTAGCGTCCCATCGCCTCCAAGCGTGCAGACCAAATCGGTTTTATCCGAAAGGTGCTGCGGGATCCCTTGGTTCTCATTGTATGTGTATACGGGAAATGGGAGTTGTTGGTGCAATTCTTCTGCGGTTTCGGGCTCGAAGATGACGTTTATGGCGGGATACGTGGATCGTAGGTGCGACGTGAATTCGATGACCGACTCGGTGATGTTGGGCGTGCGCTTCTTTTTGGTGACGAGCACGTTTCGTGGCGGCGAGGGCCACTGTAGGCTCAGAAGCGTATTGGTGGGCGATTGTATATACGACGGCTTCGTGCGCGCGGGTAGCTCTGAGATTTGCTTAATCTCGAGACGCTTGCTTGTTGAAGAGAAGCTGCGTGCTTGGGCGGGCAGGGCAAGAAGCCGCCATGGCAGAGGGCGGTGCTGCATGGGCATCTTCTAGGAGCTGGGCGTCGGGCGAAGCTTGAATGGGTGAGCGGGCGCCATATGACCGGATGATGACGAGTCGAACCGTGACGGCAGCTATCTTGGTCTTGTCGCGCAGGAACGAGTACAATCTACTCAAGATACGGAGATAATAGCATGCCAGCAACTAAACTCCATTTTCACGTGCGTGAACCGCGGCCCTTCCAAGGTTGGGTCTTCTGGCAAAAGTTGCGAGTGAAAGGCTCGGGGTGGGACTAGCGCCCGCAGAGCACGAGCTATCCTTGCACAGGTGGGGTACCTGACATCGGTGTCATCATTCCAAGTGGAAAGCTGCGGATCGGCATCAGCTTGTTCCAGTGGCCGAAAGACACCATGGGGACAAGTTGCGGCCTGATTACTTCCTGTGCATCTTCGCTTCTCTTTGCCAGGCACCCGCCGCGTGAGACTCTATACGCGGACCGGCGCACGCTACGCTGCAACCACTCCCCGCCGCATACCTCGACCACGCTTCACGCGCCCACCTGAACCATCGGAGCGCATCCACCGCGGGCACGCGCACCTTTGCTATATCCGCCGTATTTACACCAGAACACCTGATAATCCCCTACGTATGCTCTCACAAACACCACCATGACGACCGAAGGCATCAGACAGCGGCAGCCGCCTGCAAACCCGCCCGTAATCGAGAAGTTGAAAGCACAGCGTACCAAAGCACCCGCACACCCCAAAGGCCCCGATCCGACGCAACATCCAGCTGGCGAGGTCAAACATGGATTCATCGCACAAGCTCTTCGCATGTGTCTGTTCGCAGCGTACTTCAACGGCAGCATCATAGCGTCAGTATACTCAAATAGCTAATAGTCCCCGTAGGATACTGACTCCATGTCTCAGCATCGCCATCACTCAGTACATTGGCTGTCCCCTGTACTTTTACAGCAAGGACCTGTTCTATGCATGGATGGCCATGTCCAAGCAGCACTTTGGCGTCGTCGTCACCACCATGACGTACTGGTGGGCGCCCGTCACCATGCGCGTTAGTGGAGATGAGAGCGTGAGGGGACAACTGAAGAAGACTAAAGACGGGAGATTGGAATGCGACTTCCCGGAACGGATGGTGGTCGTCTCTAACCACCAGGTCTGTCCCTCCAAACCCGCCCGGTATCCAACAAGAACTAACTGGCTTTAGATTTACACCGACTGGGTCTACCTCTGGTGGATGAGCTACGCTGCTTCCATGCACGGCCACCTGTACATCATTCTCAAAGAGTCGCTCAAATATATTCCCGTTCTCGGTTGGGGTATGATGCTTTATGGCTTCATCTTCCTCTCGCGCAAGTGGTCAACGGATAAGGAGCGCTTCCAGCATCGACTGAGGAAGCTGAGCGTGAGTCATAGCGGGCCGTTGTCTGGCTCCAAGGGCCTTGATCCCATGTGGCTACTCATCTTCCCCGAAGGCACAAACCTCAGCAAGAATGGTCGCGCGTCAAGCCAGAAGTGGGCAGAAAAGAACCAGATTGAGGATCTCAGGCACGCGCTGCTACCACGAAGCACTGGATTGTCATTCTGTCTGCAGGAGCTAAAGGGCTCTGTCGACTACCTGTACGACTGTACCTTGGCCTATGAAGGCGTTCCGTAAGCTCACTCACATGTTGCTGGCCAAGACGTAAACTGACCTCGAACAGCGTCGGCCAATATGGTCAAGATCTCTTTACCCTTCGTGGCACCTACTTCCAAGGTCGACCTCCAAAGTCCGTGAACATGCACTGGCGTCGCTTCGCCATCACCGATATCCCGTTGCATGATGACAAGCTGTTTGCCGACTGGCTCCTCGCCCGATGGCGCGAAAAGGACGACCTACTCCAATATTTCCTCGAGAACCAGCGGTTTCCTGCAGACGACGGTGTGACACCCAACGTTAACGGCGGAGAGCCACTCAAGGGTGCCGGTTGGATCGAGACGGATGTACGACCAGTGCAATGGTATGAGTGGCTGCAAATCTTTGTCCCAACCGCTGCCTTGGCACTCATCGTCAACGTGTTTGTGAAAATTTCCAATCTCGTCACCAAGATTGCAGGAGTGAAGGCTTAGTTTGGAGGACAGAGGAAGGTGGGCATGTGAGCGCAGGATTTGCTTTTTAGTGTTTTGGTGAGTGGGTGGGCATTTGTAGGTAGACCGCTTTGATACCCTATATCCATTTGCATTTGTTCTCTAACAACTTGGAAACAATTGTCTCAACAATGTCGTCAGGGAAAAATGTATTACTAACCAGGGTTTCCGTCACCACATCTCTCGTTTCGAACACATCATCTATCCTTAGGCAGGCTGCCGCTCGACTTGTCAATGATCAAAACCCAGCCCAAAAAGAGATCGCCGGCAACAACAGCCGCAGTTCGGAACCGAGATCGAAAAAATAAATATATCACCACGTACATAACCAGACATTGCAAAACTAAAGCGTCGCATCCACACAATACCCCCCATCAACAGACAAACACAAACTCACCACCTCAATACTGCGATCATTTTTCCAAATTCCCGTCGAATTACTCTTAAGAAAGCAGTTATACGGCATGTTCCCACTCTCATCCATAGCCTTGGACTGATTCCACCACGCGGGGATGAAGCCTCCGCCTACACACTCGCGGTCCGTGTCGTTGCGATGGCCATTGTACATGGCACAGGCTTCGATGCAGCCCGAGGGCGTGGCCGCGGACATGGCGAAGAGCTCGTTGCTATTCCAGCCAGCGTCGCAGATTATGCGGTACGGCCAGGAGAGGTAAGTGGATGTGTTAGAGGAGGCGTGCGGGAAGGTATTTGTGGGTGAGGACTCGCAGCCGGTTTTTGGCTCGGGGATGGTGCGTTTGAAGATGACGTTTGTATCTTCTGCTGTTGAAGATGTTGGGGAGGAGGGAGATGTTGTCCGTGTCGGTGTTGCGGTGCCGTTCAAGGGGCAAGAATATTGTTCGGCATTTTGGCCTTGCGTTTCTAATGCGGAATCGTTGTCTGCGATTGCCTTTCCAATCACGCCGCCGATTACTCCGGACGCGACGGCAATTATTAGCCCGTAGAGCAAAGGGACGAGCCACCGCTTCAAGGGCTGTCGTGCGCGTGGGTTGCAAGGCCCCTTCCGTGGTTGCGGGGATGCAGATGGCATGGGGTTCCCATAGTAGCAATCTACGCGATCAGAGCTATACAGCGGTGTGTTATCAGGTTCAGAGTATGTGTAGTTTTCTGCGGATTCTGATCTCGGTACTGCCTCCAGCGTGCAGTGAATGGAAGTATTTCGGGATGGCTGTGGAGGGCTCATCTTGGAAAATGAAGAAAAAACTGTGCAATATGCACGACAAATAGACTGTTAAATTTGTACAGTGAAGAAGAAGAAGAAGAAGAGAAGATCGAATTCTTCACGGATACAATGCGCCCTTCAGGTGTTGCAAGTGGTTCTTGTGTCACCTACGCGCCCGTGCCTTGCGCCGCATGCGTGTTCGCGGCACAGTCGCCCTTGCGCAGATTATAGTGGCGGCACTTGGGATGAGGCGGGAGCCACTGTGTAACCACCCCCCTTGCGCTACTTATGCGCCCACCATTTTTGGGAGTAATCCATTCTATCTTGATGGCCTCGATGCGTCGTAGTTTAAGGCAGAAATGGTTGTTCGCACGTGCAACCTGATGTCGACGCAGTTCTAGAGCGTGATGATCTTAGAGAACCTAGATATGGAGAAAGCCAGTGAGTCTGTTTTGGTTCCATGCAAGCCAGGTGAGTATCGCTGAGACGGTGGTTTGTGCGTTGAGTGTGGGGTGCTTGGGATCTTGTGATACTGGTGGCTGCGTCTGATGGTCTGGTTCATGCGCGGAATAATTGTTCCGTTTTTGTTTCCATTTGTATGGGGTGCGGTCTCGCTTTGGAAGAGACTCAGCATTGTCAGTGTCACCGACTACAGCCTGTCTTCTCTGTCTTCTAGTTTGTGTTGGCGTTGAGTCGCATTGAGGATGGAGTGGAGATGATTAGAATCACATCGGGATCGAAACAGACAGTCGCCATGATGTTGATTTGAGATGCGGAAACATTCCATGGAAAACACCTTTTTTGCGATACAGTGGGCTTCGAAATCGTGGAAGATGGGGAAGAAGAAATTGAGATGTGTTTGGAAAGTTACATTGGTAGGTATAGGGCACCGGAGCAGAGCTGTCTAGGCCCACTTAGGACTAGCCCTTGAATCTGACCTACCTAGATACCACCTGAGACCCACGGGTGGACCGACCGGTTCGAAGCCGTCCTAGCGGCCTGGCGCGACCTTATGTCCAACGCTCCCGACTCTACGGTTGTTTTCCGATCGCTCTCTTTGCCCGGCCAGCACTCAACACATTTTAATGTGAAACCTCTGTCGATCACGCTGTAATTTATTAGCTGTCCCGCTCTTGTCCCATGATGTTGGTGTCGTTTTTGCGGAAAGACTGGCCCTCGACACAGCGTACTAAAGACTTTTTCACTATCAGTCTCTGAGCCACTCTACTATCCTTACCTGAAGCACGCGACGTGTGGTGCTTTCAACGCTCGCCCCAATGTCTGTCCTTCTAGGTACCGGCGTAATGATGGGTCACCAGCTGTGGCGCCAGCTGCGGTTCCTTATTGGGGCTGTATTTGTTCGTCGTTGGCGCAAAAGATCGATCGGGCATGAACGTTACATTTTCTACTAACTTGGGTTGCAGCAGATTCTCCGTATCACTACCTATCAGGGAGCGATTCAGAATCTCACCCAGACCTTCCGTGTAGGGACAGGGAGCGCGAGGTAGTTTTCGACAATGTCAGGCCGCGACGCAAATGACTTCCGAACGTACTCGTCGCTACCCTCGTCTGTCATGAAGCGTGGTTCGCATACTGGGTTGGTTTTAATGCAACTATCGGTCCAGCCTCGCGCATCTTCCGAGAGCCCAAGGGGTCCTAGCTTGTACCACATGATCTTTGGCATTATACTTTACTCTGGCGTTTGTTCAGGGCCTTGTACATGGAAGGAGATAAGGTGCTCGCGGACTGAAGGCACATTGCAGATATGGTAAACGAAGGAACACGCTGCTCCGACGGGACCGCAAGTCCGCCAAGACTACATATACGCTCACAGTACGAGTGGGTACGTGCCACCGATACAAGAGGCGCCGACAGAGCATGTCGCGGAGTTGCCCTCGCAACATGAGCATGCTTCTAGCGCGTACAAGGCTCCTGGGGATGGCAGGACAGAAGTGGCTGCGACGAGCTCGGTAAGGCATGAGATGTGATAGATCTTAGTCCTTGGGCTTGTACGCGTTTCATGTTGCCAAATTTGTATGTACCAACTGCGTTCGTGCATCCTTCTGCTTCCGCATCGGTTTTTTCTCGAAATAGTAGCATCGCCTAGGCACATTGCGGCAATAATATCCTGGTTCACGTTCATTTCGTGGTCAAATGGTAGTGTAGTGATAGCCTGATCGCATTGTCATTGTTAATGTAGCGTGATAAATACTAGCTGATAATCACCCACTCTCCAAATTGTTGCTAGTCAACAACGAGATCATTAGCATTATCAGCCTTTTAATGCGGCCTAAAGATTTGAGAAGAGCAGTTAACAATCAAATATGCTAGTAATAGAGACGAAGATCGTGATGTGACTAGGGTCATCTTTCGGTTCCGGCGGAGCAGCAGGGATACTGATGGTAGAACTCGTGGCCAAGGCTGTTCAAGAAGTTGCATCCCAACTAGAGATTTGGCCAAGAGATCTCAAAGATTGGTCTCCTGTTCAACTGTTCGTTTCGAGGCTCGCCGTTCCTTTTAGGATACTGCAAACACACCGAAAATTACGGTTTAATATATCTCCGGAGGTGATGACTTAGACATGAAGATCCGCAAACTGAGCCGACGGGCGAACGAGGCGGATAAACCAATAAGCGAAGGCATGTAATAGGGCTGCGATCAGAGAAAAGCCATGGCGAGACACACCACCAAACCGAAAATCTGGCCCTACTCAAGAGTCGCACGGACACTGATGGCGTACGATTCGGAAAAGGCCGTAATAAGGCCTTACGTAGTCCACAACTGTGTCAAGTCACACCGCCAGCGTAGAAAAAGATGAGAAATCAAACACGATTCAACGACTAATCGAAACCAAGCTATGCCGAGAAGCCTAGATGCTGTGAGATGATACTTATCAAGTCCAGCTATGTAGGGTGATGTGCATGAGGCGAGCTTTGGTGGGCCGCGCAGAGGTGGGTTAGCTTTGCTTAGGGTACATGGCCTCTACTGCGCAGTCTCGTGTTCATCCCAACCACCATGTCCAGAGTCCAGATAAATCTCCGCATAATGCTCCGGCTTTACTAATATTAACCTAGAGCATCAAGCTAAAAGATGAGCATTGCATATTGTAAATTATGGGTACGAGTCACTTGATTACTCACCGCACATTATCCCAGTATAGTACCTATGTGTATACGAGATAAGCTACTTTGCGGGTTACGCTACCTAATCCGACCTACGCTAACACCAAGTCACTAAATATCTAAGATGCGTGCGGTTCTGGGCTACACCCGCTCTTTCAGTATTGATCATCGTGCTGTCTTCAGATTTATCGGTCCAGCTCTACCACAATGAAACTCTACTCTGTTTTAGCCTTCACTGCGATGCTTGGTACCTCCATGGCGGAAATATACTGCCATATACCCAACGGTGTGCGTTTTGAACTATTCCATAATCCGTGCGAGAAAACAAATTAACATAAAATATAGGGTGACCCCGCGTTGATATGTTCCAACACTAGCCCGGCGTGGTACGGCTGCGATAGGTTCTGCCCACAACATGTAAGTCAATCAAACTATCTGAAGTTCACTGATCTATTAAATACTGGGGTGCTGATACTTCATAGTGTGGCGGTGTGACCGGTGGATGCTTCTAGTAAGTCTTGCTCTTATAGCTGCTCACTACTCGACTAGGCTTAGACACTAACTTCGAGGATAGCAAGACAGAAGTCAATGGTGATTACGACTGCTGGTGTAGAGTGTAAATAAGGGCGATGTCGGTGTGCCTCTCTTAATTTGCCCTGATCATCACGTTGGGTTGACAACTCGGTAATCTGCATCTCCGCGTGTTTCACTGGCCTGGGCTAGCTGCAGCAGAGGAAACATACAACAGCAAGATAGACAACCCAGCCAATGGTACCTACTCCTGAAATTTCACATCGTTCTTTAAGGGCGATCAACTGCGTTGCTTACTGTATGCCGTATTTTTTAGAACGTAGTAAAATCCGATAAGGTAAATTCTGTTCATACGGAGCGTGAAAGGGATAAAAGAGAAGCGAATCACCAAATCTAAGAACTTGCATCAGTGTTAGAGATTTGGCGTTATTATTGCGCTAGCGGCAATGTAGAGTATTCCTTCAATATCTAGCAAGGCCTGTATATCTAAACTCGCCGAGCCCATTAGTGATACCTGCGCATGCCTCTGTGACTTTGACCCACCTCATCCCAATCGTGTGTTCTCCTGTAAAACGTCGAGAGTTAGCGGTATGGCTCTACGCTCAGTCTACGCGCAAGATTTAGGAAGGAACGCCCAAAAGGCGAGAGCCCAGTGGAGATAGGTTGGCTTGCTTACCTTTTGGTAGATGGAAATGTCCATGACTCCCCCCATGTTCCTCCATACATTCCACTCCATCGCTGCACTTGGTATAACCGAGAAGAACGTCTCCAGTTGTCTTTCCAATAAGTTTGCCGTCAATGTACACTTCAAAGTGCTGGCATCTTCTACCTGAATCGGCTACTAAAACGACACTGTCTTCCGTGTGGTTCACAGTAGTAGAATTAAGTTCCGAGGGCTCTAGTGAATGGGTTACGTGACGCAGCTCAATCTTTTTCCAAGGCTGAATGATCTCGGCAGCGCATGGTTTGCCCACAATCTGACGTATCTCTCCGAAATCCACAAGCATAGAGATGGAGCCGGGGATATCAGCATAGATGTAATTGAACTTGAATCCATTCTGACAAGCACAGGCGCAGTCATTGCTGACCAGGGGCGTCTCCTCGCATGATAGTGAAGGCGTGTAGCCTAGAGAGAACCGCCAGCTACCAAGAAGGTACATGACAACAGGTACAGGTACGCAACGTTGGGACAAGTGGAGAGTGGGTCAGTGGATATGTTCGATGGAGATAGCGCTCACGTAGCGCGACAGATCAAAAAACTCAACGCAATAGTGGTAAATCTCATGGTGATGAGAGAAGTGACTGGATAGATGATGCAAAGATGAGGTTGATGCATAATCATCTTTGGAATGACATTGTCACATTAATACAATGAGTTTGTAAGTAGTATTCCAGGCCCCCTCTATCCCGACCGCTGTGATAAATGCATGAGGGCTGAACACGCGAGCAAATCCATTTGCCAGTCTCGATCAACCTTTGTGGTAGCGAGGGTCGGCCCAAACAATGTCCGGGAAGCTGCATTCACTTGCAGGGAAAACGATGTGGAGATCAACATTCTGTTATTCTCTACCCTCAACATCTTTAGTCATCGACCGAAAGATTTCTCCGGTAGCACAAATCCCCATAGTGTTGGTGATGGCTGTTGTCCTTTTCATTCCGTAGATTCTTCCACACCTAGGAGAAACCGATCGATAGTGCGGGTGGGTGGGAAGAGCCGAAGAGGAGAGGAAATCATAGGGGATCTGTCGATAAGTGTGGTGCAGCATTGAAGCGTTCCGAGCAAGTGATCCATTGCCGAAAACAAAACATAATAATAAAGCGCATGAGGTGGTATCTAGAAAGCAATTCTGCCCACAAAAACGGTTAGTTCAATGTTGCGTCGTAGGATTCAGAGCACCAACGGCTCAAGCAGTACTTAAAGCACGTTTTCAAGCAAAATAAGCTGTATGCAAAAGCTGTTTTGTGCGCGGTTCGTAAACAAGGTAAATTTGGGTGAACTCATAGTTCTCTACCCCGTTTCTGCCAATTACTAGCTGGCAAGAATGGTCACTCGAATAGAAAGTTGTAGGACATCATAGACAGTTCTTCCGCGACGCCGTAATAGCTACAATCTACGAATACATTATCTGTCCCGTTTTTTGAACTGTAAGAATGCTTATTTTTCGCGAGGACCACGATATCTAGCCACCCGGGCGTGCGGCATACAACAAGATCAAGTACGTATGCAAAATGGCGGTCGGCCTAAATCAGTAACTTTTGGTGCGGACAACTGGTAGAAACTCTTGAAATTATCAGATGCGGGGCCGGCATACTGCACGAGGAGACAACGATAAGAAGGCAGCGGTGTAGGCTGTTTCATCTGTTTATATCGACTACCTCTTTGTCACCTCTTCTACTTACTCTACCTATACCTACATACGATGAGAGCTTCTTGGATTGTCTTTGCTTCCGCCATGTGCGCAGAGGTCCAAGCCCACGCCCACATTGCACAGCAGCCACTTGGTTCGCTTGACGTCTCTGGGTACATGTATCAGTGCCAGAATGCGGAGTTGAATTCAAGTTCGTTGGACTTATCAAAGCTTATGTACAACATTAGGCGTAAAACCCTCTATTACCTGCGCGGATTGCTCATTGGAAAAGCCTACCTGCTCGTGCACCTGTACAAACGGCATCATCTTCAATTAACCACTACCTTTGACTTCTTTCAATGGCTCAAGCACTTCTCCCGGCAGCTGCCAGGCGGAAAAGCAGCAATGGCTCGAATGCGAACGACAATTGAGTGCCGATATCAGTCAGGCAAAGTAGGATCTTCTTGACCGAGAACAAGAGCTCACAGCCACTCTCAACGTAAAACAGCAGGAGCTTCTCACCCGCGAGCAAGAATTGGCAGCCCAAATGTCCGAGAAGCAACAGCAGCACCTTAAGCGCGAGCAGGAGCTTTCAGATCAATTGAGCACTTGCCAAAAGCCTTTCAAATACAAGGGGTGCTTCGTTGATAGTAAGGGCCAAGTGCTAAATAGTCCTATGACCACCGACATGACAATGACATTGTTGATGTGCCAGAACATTTGTCATAAATTTGCTTATTACGGCTCGGAAATCGGCAAAGAATGCTTCTGTGGAGATTCTATGGTAGGGAATATCCAAAAAGTGGGAGATGGAGGGTGCAACTACGCATGCTTCGGTAACGCAAAAGAGAAGTGCGGGGGCTCTTCAAGGCTATGTATCTATCCAAAATAGAGCGGAATTGCGTTGACATAGAGTTAAGGGTCGTTGGCAAGGACTACCGCTGCTGGAGTACGTATTGAGGAAGATAGCTTTGATTGTCGTGTTGGTTTGCTGTGACTTTGCCTATGGGGTATAATAAATACTCCTTCGTACAAGGTCTCTTGGTTTCTTGGATGGGAATGAATTTGTAAAAGTCGAAGCGCCTTTCTGTCTTAGTTCTCTTTTAGTCTTATTTGTTCCCAAGTTTTTTCGGTACGGGTAAAAGATTGGCATGCATATTTAACGTCGTAGCCCATATAAATACATGAGAACGCGTTAGTGCTGTACAACGGACTTATCAAGAAGTGAAGCAGAGTTTATCGCCATGAAGAGAATTGTCCAGATCGCTACATATCCCTTACCGTTAGTTAACCTGCGGGTATGTATATTTATCGCTAGTCTGGTCGGTCACACAGCCACAAGACGAACTTTGAATGGTCTGGTATCTGCGGGCTTACGACTTCTCGGACGTTAGGGGTCATTTCCTTACTTCACTTCTATAAGAAACTTCAGACAGATTATTATCTTTGGGGTAGTTTTTTGAATCACTGATGTTGATGGCCGCCATCTACTACCTGACATCCTCTATCTAGCTACTCTGCTTTTCCAGACACGATACATCCAAGTTCCAAACTTCTAGCCCTGCAGTGTTGCCATCTCCTAATGTTTAGAGCATGGCTTTAAAATCTTGTAATATCCGTATCCGTATCCCCAGCCCTTGCAAGCATCGGTAACTTCAGTCCACTGGAGACCGATAGAATGTTGGCCTAAAACCACAATTATCAGTTCATCGAGTTCCAATTCCATCGCCAGCAATATCTTTCGATGAAGGAGAGAAAGACGAAACAATTCAAGGGGAGAGTTTCGTACCTTTAGGAAGAGTGTAATATCCATGCTGCCCACCATTCTTGTGAAGGCAATCCTCAACACCACCACAAGCCCCGTTGTCAAGTTTACCATTTCCGTGCGTATCCCCAATATTCGTTCCGTTGACGAAAACTTCCATGTGCTCGCACCTGTTGCTGTGGTCGGAAACGACCAAGATGCCGTCATCTTCGATGTCGACATTACCCCAGGCAATCTTGGAGTCCTCATGCGTACCAGCCTTGCGGTAGAAGGTAAGGTACGTCCAGGGCTTTAGGTCCCCGGCGGTGCACGGGTCGTCATCAATCGGGTGTGGACCGTAGTGGCCGCGACCATTACCGGGGTGGGGCTCGTGGTAAACGAGTCCGTCACCGCAGGTGCAGGTGCATTGGTCCTTGTTGGGCTTGGTCTCGGCACAAACTGAAGCAGGGGTGTATCCTATATAGATGTATTAGCGTTATTGGTGATGTCAAAAGCTCTTGTGTGATGAGCTAGCGGGGAAATCCACCCTGAGGGCATGAGAGCGCCGGTCCGTAATTCATGACATTTTGGGATTGAGCGTGGATGACACCGCAGGTCAGAAGGGGGAGGACAAACGCAAAGGCCTTCATGATGTGGGGTTGGTAGGTAACTAGTCGATAAGATGGTAGAAGCTTGAGGGTGCTTCGGTAGTGTTTGCGTCGGTGGTCTCATGGATTTATACCTTCGATACTATCGCGGGAAGCCTCTGTTCCGCTACTCTGAATACATCACCTACACTAGTGCATATCGATTGCGGAAAAGCACATGGGGCCGGTTATAGATAGCTTCTTCCGCTGCGAAGGATGAGCGGGATGGTGTACCGAGATGTTTAAACCCGTGGCGTGATGGAAAGCCAAAGTGAGAGGGTTTTTCTTTCATCACCCAAAAGCAGTCAGGCTGAAAACCAATATGGGGATCCTGCTTCAGCGCGTTCCTTTACCTATGATAGGACCGCTTTCGAAGAATTGATTTTGAAGTAACTTATCCCCAGAGACATCCCTTGGGACAGTGTTCTATATCTATGCTGTATCGAAAGGTAACTGTTGGAGTACACCATTATCTTTATGTCAAGACGATGTACCTGCATATGGAGCTGACTCCGTGCTTTTGGGAAGAAGCAATAATGAATCGGCAGACATCTCCCCAACGCAGCAATGATCTGCCGTTGGGATCGTAACCTCGGAAGCATCGGAAACTTCAAACATTATTGGAACCCAGTCTTCGCATCGATAAACTGGATGAAGAAGGTTAGTCAGCTTTACTTGCCTAGGGTTGGGGCTCCAGGTGAGCGAATAGTTTTAATACGTCGATCATGGTGTGATGCAAGTAGGAACAGGAAGCATATCCACGATCTGTCTGATCGAAAGTAAGGGAGATCAGCTATAAGACTGACGCAAGCTCGTGGAAGGACCAGAGGAGAAGGCTGAATCGCCCCGGCATGCACCAGGAATCTTCGCGACGCTCGTCTTTACGCTTCCAATCTCCCCAGGTACTTTATTCGTCCGACTTGGTTCTCAACAATCCTTTCGCAAAGCCCAGCTTATTGCTAGCACTCAGGATTGAAGCTCCTTGTGTACCATTCCCTGTGCCTCTTTCTCCGAAACCCATACCATCGGGACATTGCAACTTCTCCGCTCACTCCACGTTTGCGGACGCTAACGTGATGGTGAGAAAAGCAAAAAAAATCCACTTTCCTATCACTTACGAAATCGGGCCCAGAAAATCCCAGGCCGTTCGTTCCCGCTCGAGATTTCAGTTCGTCGTTAGTCAGACCCACACGCTCACCACAAATAAGCAACCCTTCATTTCGTATTCCTAGATCAACTCGGTCGACTGTTCTTCCATGACTGTTTAAAAACCAGAAGGTATCTTTGTGTAAGAACGAAAGACGCGCGTCTACGTTGGATTAAAAGGTCCAGGGAAGCTAAGACATCTTTATACCTCGATGTGGCTTACTGTATTCTTAGGGTACCGACCGTACCAGTAGGGATATTGCCAGGTCTTTCAGAACACCCTACCCCTTTCCACGATAAATACCGGATACAATTTATCTTGCATTTCGATTCTTGACTTGACTTGTTCCTTAGCTGCATGGCCAAGCTTGGCGGCGTGCGTTGTTACTGATTCAGCGAATTCGGTGATTCAGAGAATTCCCGATGCAGATTTTCCACTGACACAGGACATTGACTCAATTAAAATTCCTACTCCATTGACGTGTGCCTGTTGCGAGAATAGCCTGGTTGCTGAGTTCCAGGATAATCGAGATCGATCCAGGCGGCAAAACCGTCGTGCCAGGGAGATAGCGCATCCAGATCCAACCTCACGCCCCCCAAGGTATCACAATGTCCCAGAAACCAGGTTTTCGTCACTGGTGGCGAGGCGTTAGATGCGCTCTTGTTGTCAAGCGGGCAACTTTCCATCGTCATTGCGGTCTGGATTTCATCGTCCGGAACCTTTCCCGACGCTAGCGTCCCGCAAGTGGTAGTGTGGCTGGATCCTAGCAGCGATCACACGATGCATGGCCCCCGTTCGAGTCAACTTTTGATACCGCGCCAGCCACTTTATTGCCGCTTTGGGCTGCATGGTGCTGGCGACTCCATACTTTAACGATCGAACTTATGCATACTAGGTGTGCTAGCACCTACGGGAGGGCGATCCAGGCCGGGCGGACGTCGCGTCAACGGCTGAGGCATGACGACACGCTGCTTTGAACATTTGAATGACCGTTAGCTGGTTTGGTAGAGAGGGGCAGGAAGTTGAATACACTTGGTGTCATGAGTAGGCTCTTTACCCACGACCAAGTAGCTGGCGAGATCTTCTCAAAGCGTTACTTCTCTGCTTTCCTGCCATTGAGGACCCTCTTCAGTACGAATTTGGTTCTCTTTTTACTTTTGACGTAATCTCGATTACCTTCTTCGGTGTAGTGTTGTCGCGATGAATATCAACGTGAGTATCCTCCCACGATTGACGGACGCCTCTTTGCGTCTCCAACAACAAATTACTGACTTTTGATAGGAACCCGTCCAAGGCAGAGCCTTCGCGCTTCCCTTCACGAAGGCTGCCGACCCCAATGCCGAACTCACTCACGACGAACTTCGCCTTCCCTATCTCAGCCGCGTGCCCGACAGCATAAGAAACCATTTCATTGCCATGTGTGGAGAGTTTGTCGGCACAGTCCTCTTTCTATACTTTGCATTGTCTGGCGCCCAGGTGGCGAACAGTATACCATCTTCCGGTGGAACAACGGTGGCAGAGTCAGGAAGCAACCCCCAACAGTTGCAGTACATCGCGCTTTGCTTCGGCTTCTCACTCGCTGTGAATGCTTGGGTATTCTTTAGGATCAGTGGTGGACTGTTCAATCCTGCGGTGACATTTGGAATGTGCTTGATCGGCGCACTACCCTGGGTTCGTGGCGGGCTGTTGTTTGTTACCCAAATCCTAGGAGGCATGGCCGCTGCGGGTTTGGTACAATGTATGTTCCCTGGTGATCTCAACGTCCGGACACAACTTGGAGGAAACACATCGATTGTCCAAGGTCTCTTCATTGAGATGTTCTTGACCGCGCAGCTTGTCTTTACCATCTTCATGTTGGCAGCTGAGAAGCACAAGGGCACTTTCATTGCACCAGTCGGTAAGCTGCAGCGCTCATTATTGGAAGGAACTTAAAGTACTGACCGCCCACGAAGGTATCGGTCTCGCACTGTTCGTCACGGAATTATCCGGAGTATACTTCACGGGTGGTTCCTTGAACCCTGCACGTTCATTCGGTCCCGCCGTTGTCAATCTTGAGTTTACTTCCTACCACTGGATATACTGGCTGGGACCAATCCTTGGGTCGATCATCGCAGCTGGGTTTTACAAGTTCATCAAGATCCTTGAATACGAGACTGCCAACCCAGGTCAGGACATGGATCATTCAGCCAGGATCGAGAAGAGGAAGAACCTGCTTCTCGCCGCTGGTATCAACGAGTACGACGCGCATCAAGTCGCTACCGAACTGACCGAAAAGGCCGTGGTTGCTACTTCTGGTGGTCCAGACGGTGCAGTAGTTGCCAACGGCCAAGGACGACGCATTCAAGAGGTTCTCCCTCAGGATGGCATGTACGGTACGCAGTTTCGCCCAAACTCGATTGTCGGCGAAAAGCGTGGTTCTGAAAGCTCAGAGTCTGGCTTTGCGCGACCGCAACGTCCTAGCACTGCGACCCATGGTGGTCAGGCGGGAAGGTTCAGCTACCTTGGGAGTCGCGGGGCGGTACCGGGTAGTAGTGCACAGATCCATGCTCTGCGAACAGAGACTAGGCAGGATAGTCCTGCGATGACAACTAACGAAGAGCTCTACGCCCCTCTCCAACATGGAGCGGATGTACCTCTCGGCGGTGCGGTACTTGAGCCTGAGCCTAGGCAGCGAGTCGTCAGAACTCCTTCTAGCTTTGCATAGTCAGGTCGAGATTGCAAGATATGAAGGGGATTTTTGGTGATTTGATGCAGCGATTTCTTCAGCGTGCTTACAGTATTATACGTGCCCAAGTTCATAAGATCATATTTATTGGCAGTCTCACTCCTTGCAACAGATCAGATTGTGAGATGCTAAAAACTGCGCTTCGCCAAACTTATTGTATGAGAGTGTGTGCGCTATTAAGACTGACAGATCGATAGCCAATGTGATGCCAGGAGGGTGACCTCACCTTCGCGAACTCTGTCAAGGCAAGAGCAGGCGAACCCCACTAGTCCCAACACAGCCTAGCGATTGCCGAAATTCACCCCACCCGTGACTCCACATCGAGAAGCGCTCAACCCCCAAGATTCGCCATCTCGGAACCACAAACCGCAAACAAAAGACTCTGCCTACCATGGCGACAATGACAGTGATCGAGACGCAAAACAAGAGGAGGCTGCCAAAGAATGTCAAGTTGCCACCGGAAAATGAGCGCTACATGCGCGCGTGCGCAGATATTGCGTCGGCACTCATCCAGGACTACGAATCGCAGGCGGATGGAACGAAGCCAAAGAAGGACTTGAACCTCAACTCTCTGAGAGGCCAGATTGCAAAGAAACATTACTTAAAGAGCCAGCCGCCACTCACGGCGATTATTGCTGCGGTGCCTGAACACTACAAGAAATACATTTTACCCAAACTCATCGCCAAGCCGATCCGTATGTCTTCTTGACAGTCACTCTACAAAAGATGAACGAGATGCTGACATGGTCAAAGGTACATCATCTGGTATCGCCGTAGTGGCAGTCATGTGCAAACCGCACCGCTGCCCCCACATTTCCTACACAGGCAACATCTGTGTATACTGCCCAGGAGGACCAGACTCGGACTTTGAATACTCAACCCAATCATACACAGGCTACGAGCCAACCTCCATGCGCGCCATCCGCGCGCGGTATGACCCGTATGAGCAAGCGCGCGGCCGCGTAGACCAAATCAAGTCACTCGGCCACAGCGTCGACAAAGTAGAGTACATCATCATGGGCGGAACGTTCATGTCACTCCCGGAATCTTACCGCGACGAGTTCATCTCGCAACTGCACAACGCGCTATCCGGGTACCAAACGAAAGACGTCGACGAGGCCGTCGCCGCCGGTGAAATGAGCAACATCAAATGCGTGGGCATAACCATCGAAACACGCCCGGACTACTGCCTGGACCAGCACCTCTCGTCGATGCTGCGCTACGGCTGTACGCGTCTAGAAATCGGCGTGCAATCGCTATACGAAGACGTAGCCCGCGACACAAACCGCGGCCACACCGTCGCCGCCGTCGCGAAGACTTTCTGCCTCGCAAAAGACGCTGGCTTCAAAGTCGTCTCCCACATGATGCCTGACCTCCCCAACGTAGGCATGGAACGCGATCTCGACCAGTTCGTCGAGTACTTTGCAAACCCCGATTTCCGCACCGATGGACTTAAGATTTATCCTACCCTCGTCATCCGCGGCACGGGACTGTACGAGCTCTGGAGAACGGGACGGTACAAGAACTACACGCCAAATGCGCTCATTGACATCGTTGCGCGAATTCTGGCGCTCGTACCCCCTTGGACGCGCATCTACCGCGTGCAGCGTGATATCCCCATGCCGCTCGTGACGTCTGGGGTCGAAAACGGTAATCTGCGCGAACTCGCTCTCGCGCGTATGAAAGACTTTGGTACTTCGTGTCGCGATGTGCGCACACGTGAGGTTGGTATCAACGAGGTGAAGCACAAGATCCGCCCTGATCAGGTCGAACTCGTGCGCAGAGACTATACTGCTAACGGCGGATGGGAGACGTTTCTTGCTTATGAAGATCCCAAGCAAGATATTCTGATTGCGCTACTCCGGCTCAGACAGTGCTCCAAGGAACATACTTTCCGCCCGGAACTTACGGGCCAGCCTTCGTCGCTCGTCCGCGAACTGCACGTTTATGGTTCGGCTGTGCCTATTCATGCGAGGGATCCAAAAAGGTTCCAGCATCAAGGTTATGGTACCCTGTTGATGGAAGAGGCAGAGCGCATTGCTAGGGAAGAGCATGGAAGCAGTAAGATTAGCGTCATCTCTGGAGTAGGTGTGCGAAGCTACTACGGAAAGCTGGGGTACTGGCTTGACGGCCCGTACATGAGCAAGACGCTTGAGCCGTTGTGGGAGAGGGAGTGGTAGATTGTGTGATGAAGTTATGGTTGATGATAGATGACCGTGCATTGCTGGGCGTTGGAGCATGGGCTGTCCAGGAGACGCAATACGCAGGGCTAATGCAAACATATAGATGGCGTATGTTGCGCTAAATGCAATGTCTTGCTATAAAACTGTATAACCTGCCTATGTCCTGTAAACGCCGTATGCCATGTTACAATATACAAATGCTCTTCGCCTTTCCTCACCAGGTGCGTTGACGTGTGCTGGCCTAGTACGCTCGCGTCACACCCAGTGCCCCCATGAATCCTCCCCAGATTGTATTATCCTCCGATCGTGTATTGCGTGATGTTGAAAATCATGATAGACTTATAGCTCCGCGACGGCTCTCGCGCATGTGAAGGAAGGCCTGCAGGCCGCAGAAGACAAAGAAACCCTATACATAGTCAGCAAACTGCGCTCATCTGCTTCCCAGATGACACCTACAATGTATATGAAGACGGCTCCAAATACGGCACCAGCAACTGCGCCACCGTCTTCGGGGTCTTCATGTCCGCCCATGACCGTGTTGCTCTTTCCCTACAAGCTGTGTATTAGTATTTGCTCGATGCCATCTCGATGCAAGAACACGTGCGACAGCATATCTGATGCCGCCGGCGCATATGCTCTGGACAGACGTACTTTAAACAGGGATCCTATCACGGAGAGAATGACGATTGCGAAGAGGGACACGACGATGCTACAACTCCATTAGCTTCCTCATCTCCTTCCAACAAGCTAGAATCGCACATACCATGTCCAGGCATTCATCGCAGAAACCACGGGCTTCACCATGTTGGGCGGTTTGGAGCTTCGGCGTCGCTCGGAGGTGGAGAGCTTATCGGCGACGGCGACGGCGCTTCGGGCGCGACTTCAGTGTACGGGCTGGCGGTAAGCGACTGACGGTGTCGCAGAGCGGTTCTAGGGGCGAGATGGGAAGCTCGAGGGTTTGGGCGTGGGCGATGGTGGCAGTTGTTGGGGTTGGATGAGGTGCCTGAAGCCTGGAATCGCAAGTCGTCATGTCTTGCCGCGCTTGCTGCCGCGTGCCGGTCCGTGCGCCCGGGCTGATGCAGGTGCTGCGTGGACGTCAACACACGTTCTCTCCACTGGGAGCAGCTCCATCATTGTCGCGCATCTTCCATGTGATTGGACGACTTTGGGACTGGATTTTTCGAGTCAATAAATGCATCGCGATGAATTCGCGTTAGAGTCGATGCCATTATGCCATGTCACATTACTCGTCTTGGTAGATCCCATCTTTATCAAGATCTGATTTGTCACTCCATACTGCGGGAACATGCCATGTCTATTATTACGCTTGAAAGCTGGCACAGGAAGACACCAGCTCAACATGTCTACATAACCTGGTTTCCCGGAAAGTGAGCCGATTACTCGGGAAGTCAAAGTATCAAGGACATTGTTCAGGTCGGAATTGTACCAGCATTGTTAGTCCAGCCACGGGCAGCGACTATCTCGCAGTGTGGCTTCCAAAGAGTATAAAGCATTCCTTCCATTTTGATTTCGAGTGACCTGTTCCTCACTCATCATACCCACGTGCAGCATCAGATCCTAAACCCTACAAGCAACACTGCCTCAAATTATTCCTGCTCTTTCATACCATTCGAACCCAATGAATCCTCCAGAGAGCATCCCAGACTCTGCAGATATGGATAGGCCATTTCCCTTTCTCCAACTCCGACCGGAGCTCCGCAGGATGGTCTACGAGTACGTCCCAGAGACTGTGCTGTATCCAGTCTTGTCAAGGCAATTTAACGTATATTATGAAGATGCTAAAGCTCCAACGTCCCTGCTTCTAGTAAACAAGCTCATTCACAACGAGATCAAGGCTTGGTTTGACATCGACACACGCTTCAAGATGCCCGTAACCATAGCCGTGCAACTCCAAGGCAAAGCCCCATGGGGATTCCTCTGCCCCAACCTCGGGTATACGCACGAAATGCTCAGCTCCGCCAGAAAAATTGCTCTCGAGAGCAAAGCTACAAATGTCGTTGAGCCACACTCTGGTACAGACAGCCATGTTATGACGGAACCGGTCGCCGTTTTCCTTGAGAATGCGCGCTCCGTTGGAGGTGACTGGTCTCCCCCGGAAACGTTTCCCTCCTCCCGTTATGAAGCTAAGGTACGAGAGTTCCTGCACCTTTCTCTTCTGAGAATGGATCAGGGGCGACCGATAAGTTTCCGGTATTTGATGCCGGCTGAGTACCTCCGGCGTACCAAAGATCGCGAAGACCGCCACCCCACTTTCGTGCCTTTATCACAAAACACCAGAGAATTCGAACATGAAAAGAAAACTTTGTACGACGCCTCAGTGGTGTTGTTTCCTCAGACTACGGAAGTAGGGGAACATATGATCGAAGCCGCATTATGGACCGACGGATTCGATTTCCAGAGTAGGAAGGCTACCTCGCTCAGAGAAGAAGATTCAAGGCTACCCTTGTGCGCGCCCACAGAACAAGAGAATGAATTAATAGATAGATGGGCAAGTGAAACTTATCGATACTATAGCGTAGGAGACGCGACTTCTTAGGGATGCTCGACATGACTGGAGGACTCCTGGCAGGGACTGTTGTGCTCTTCGGTGTATGACCCGACATTATCCCGACACCACGCAGCTAAGCAAGTTTAGTACAGCAAAACGCAATAAATTGTTATCGTACTTCTCTTTCCTTAATACGTGAAGCGCACAGTATTGTTAATGCGCTTCATTCATTTCTTTTTTGTATGCGTATCACCAGATAGCATTTCGCGCTTCTCTGTATTACAACACCTCTACTCCAAGAAAGGAACTAATAGCAGACATTTGTGATACATCTCGGTCTCATCATCTTCCAAATGTATCCGAATCCTAGAGCACAATTGCTCACCTTGGGTCACGCGAGGCTGGGCAGGTTGATCAAGCCCCCAATAAATCATTGTCGCGCGCATGTAAGCCATCTCTTCGGTTGTGGCTAATGAAGTTGATAGGTCGTTCGGGGTCTGGAGACGCTGTTGCTCTAAAACAAGTCCTCGTGTCCGCTTATCGGCGCAGATCAAGATGAAGGTGTATCTGAGCGGTGAATAACCTACTCCTAACTTTTGGGACGGTAGAGCACTTCGGTACAATATGTCATCGTGATTCGCCCATATCATGAAACGATACTGTACGCGAGGACTGTGGCGAAATAATCTGTGGACGTATTCGAAGAATTGTTGCATTAACGATCGCACCTTTCTAATGTTGTATTTCTGGTAAGCGTCGGGCAGCGTAATGGTACTAAGCTGGAGCTGGTAGAAGACCTTGAAAAGAAGATCGGTGAGCGTTGGTGAGGGATCCCAACGCCCCAGAACACCCATAACAGTGTATATGTCGACGGCGTATAGCTGCGGTCTATGCTCTTCGGACCCATAGACCATAGCAAGTAGTTTGGATAGCTCTGTCGAGTCGTTGTAATGTTCGGTAAGGTATAGGACGAGTTTGCCCATGCGTCGGGGTAATGTCGCTGCACACACTTCATAGTGAATTTGGCGAGACACTTGTATGATCCCAGGATCTATTTTTGTCGCCTCATAGGCGATGTCTAGATGTTTATACGCCGTGGGTTGAACGCGCGAAACGACGAGATACTCATAGATCAAGAAGCGGATGTCCTTGGGTAAATTCAGGAAGCGAAATTGTGTCAGGGAGAAGCCGTTCATCAGCTGAGGTTTGAATGTAGAAGACATGGTTGACGGAAAGTAGACGCGTCTGGGCTGCAGATGTGAGCCTCATCGTATCGGTCATGCACGGAAAGTCGGGCGAGATTGTTTGAATTGTGTGCGATGAGTGTACTAGAACAGTGGGAATGTGTAGAAGTCAGTCGCGCATCAGGGCAAGTTTTATATCGATTCATTCCGAAGGCAGCAACGTCAAGTGCAGCGATTCTGAACCTAGATGAATGCCTGATTTTGGTTGTTTGGACAAGTACCGCTGAACACGCGATGTCAGCGGGGCTGAGCTACCGTAGGCTTCATGCAGGCAAAATGAAAATCACGTGTTCGCGCGAATCCCATGACGAGGACGCGTCGCACTATCCCCACCTTGTCGTGATAGCATAAGCAGCTCACCTGGGCAAATTGCTTATATGTGAGCTGCCCATCCTACATTACACGAGAAGATCGGTCTATCCACACTTTTTAGCCGTTTCGCAATCTTGTCCCTGAATTTGCCACCCAGATCCCGTGAACGCGCGATCGACTATCGCCGCCAAAGTGCCAGGGGTATCGCCCTTGATCTACTCTCACGCTCTTTTATGCGACTTCACCCCTCTATCGAGATTCATCGTCTTTATTTAATTTTGCCCATTTCCTGCGCCCAGGAGACTTTCTGATCTCTTTTTACAATCGCTGTTGCTTTTCTTTCTATAATCACGATCATCATGGCTCCGCGGCGATCCACCCGCAAGTCGACGGCCAGCGTCGCTAATGACGTCGCCACAGCACTCTCACCAGCGTCCGAAAACAGTACGTATAGGCTGATTGAGGCTCTCACTGCGTGATTGCTGTGCCTCACTTGCGGCGCTAACACCATCGTAGACCCTACTGATTCACCAATGGCGGACGGTCGCCACAAACAGAAGCGCACTCGTTCTTCTCGCGCCTTCGTCCCCGATTCTTCCGACCACGAGAACGAATCGATCGAGGTCAAAGCACCCAGACAACCCGCGCAGGTCCGCCGGGTCCTGAAGGAAGTCTCAATTCCGATGAAGTCTAAGAAGGCGCCCGCCACCCGCGGTCGATTATCTGGGCTCAATGGCCAGGCAACAGAGCAGGAGAGCCCAATTGGCTCGCCCTCACTCGACAACTCAGACTACGAAACACCAGGCACGAGTATCTCAACCACACCCGCCGCCTCAGTCGACCGCGGAAAGATTCCCGCTCGTAGTAATCTCAACAAGGCAGCCACGCCTGCGCAAGATACCTCGTCTGCCCTCAAACGATCACGCAACACCATAATAGATTCGGACTCTGAGGACATGGCGCTCGATGTTGATGCGGAGATTGCTTTACAGATGCAGCTGGAAGATGAGGTTGCGGCGCCACGAAGCAAGCGCCAGAAGATGGAAGAGGACGAGGACGGGGACAAAGATGAAGACATGCTCTCCGAAGAGGAGCCAGTGATGCCTTCGTCTCGCAAGAAGGCGCCTTCATACACCGGTAAGGGTAAGGGCAAAGCCAAGGTCGAGGAAGTCCACAGCGATGACGACGAAGACTCATTGCTAGATGAACTGGACTCGCCCCCACCATACAAGGGCAAGGGAAAAGGCAAAGCCCCCGGGAAGCCGGCCAAGCGCGGTCGCTCTGCGCGCTCAAGCGCCAAAAAGATTAGTCGGTTCACAGAGAACGATTTTCTCGACGATGAAGAGTCTGATGGTGGAGAGTTTCAACCTGAGGATCTTGACGATGCAGAATCTTTGCCAGACAATGCAGATACACCTAGTGCAAGCGATAGCGAAGAGGAGCCTTTGATGACTACCGCGGCGCGTCTGAAGAAGATTGCTGCTGCTCGGCCAACCAAAGCAACTCCAGCCAACAAAAAGCGGCTGACTCGTGCCGAAAAGTCGGAAGCAAATAAGCGGCGTGCTAGGTTTGCACACATCTCGGACAAATGGGAGAGGAAGCGCGCCATGAACCGTGAGCGAGCAGAACAACAGCATCCGAAGCTACGCACCATGTGGGATGATCTGAGGAAGATACCTGTTCTGGAAGTACAGAAGGCCGAGCAACCGCAGTCAATCACCAGACGACTGAAGCCGTTCCAACTTGAGGGTCTCAGCTGGATGGTCCGTCAAGAGAAGACTCACTACAAGGGTGGCCTACTTGGAGACGAAATGGGCATGGGCAAGACCATTCAAGCCGTCTCCCTGATCATGTCAGATTATCCGGCGAAGCAGCCTACCCTTGTTTGCGTTCCGCCAGTCGCTCTCATGCAGTGGTCGAACGAGATCCGCGAGTACACAGACAACAAACTCAAGGTCCTCGTATATCACGGTACGAACGCTAAGTGCAAAAGGATGTCACTCAAGGAGTTGAAGTCATACGATGTCATTATGGTGTCGTACAACTCTTTGGAATCGCTGCACCGCAAAGAGACCAAAGGATGGTCTCGTGGAGAAGACATAATCAAGGAAGCATCGCCACTCCATGCTATCCACTACCACCGCCTCATCTTGGACGAGGCGCATAGCATCAAATCGCGCAACACAGGTGTAGCAAAAGCCTGCTTTGCGTTGAGGAGTAACTACAAGTGGTGCTTGTCCGGCACGCCAGTCCAGAATCGAATCGGAGAGTTCTTCTCTCTCCTTCGCTTCCTCGAAGTTCGTCCGTTTGCAGATTATTTCTGCCGTTCTTGCGACTGTGAGAAGCTGCATTGGGCGACTGACGACGACCACATGTGTGTTGCATGCAATCACGGTGCATCTGAGCACATCTCTGTGTTCAACCAAGAGTTGCTCAATCCGATCACTGGTGATGATGTACAGCTCCGTGAAGAAGCATTGACAAAGCTTCACCTCATCACCGCCCGCATCATGTTGCGACGCATGAAGCGCGATCACACCAACTCTATGGAACTTCCGATGAAGGATATCATCATCCACAATGAGTTCTTCAGCGAAGTGGAGCGCGATTTCTCTACCTCGATTATGTCAAACTCTTCACGCAAGTTTGACACGTATGTCGCACAGGGTGTCATGCTTAACAACTACGCCAACATCTTCGGTCTCATTATGCAGATGCGTCAGGTCGCTAACCATCCCGATTTGCTGCTGAAGAAGAACGCAGTTGAAGGTGCTGGCAATGTTTACGTGTGCAACATCTGCGATGAGCCCGCTGAGGATGCTGTTCGTTCTCATTGCCGTCACGAGTTCTGTCGTGCATGCATCAAGGACTTCATGGACACATGTGAGGCTTCCGGAACCGAGGCCGATTGTCCCCGCTGCCACATCGCCTTGTCAATCGACTTTGAGCAGCCGGAGCTTGAGCAAGATGAGGACTCTGTCAAGAAGACGTCCATCATCAACCGCATCAAGATGGAGAACTGGACTTCTTCCACCAAGATCGAGATGTTGGTCTACGATCTATACAAGCTGCGTAGCAAGAAGCAGACGCTCAAGTCAATCGTTTTCAGTCAGTTCACGTCGATGTTGCAACTCATTGAGTGGCGTCTTCGTCGTGCTGGGTTCAACACTGTCATGCTGGACGGTAGCATGACACCCGCCCAGCGCCAGAAGAGTATCGATCACTTTATGACGAACCCGGATGTCGAAGTTTTCCTCGTATCTTTGAAGGCTGGTGGTGTCGCACTCAACTTGACCGAGGCTTCTAGGGTGTTCATAGTCGATCCGTAAGTTTTTATCACCTCCCTCATTGAGATATAGGTTGCTAACATATCTACAGATGGTGGAACCCTGCTGCTGAATGGCAGTCCGCGGACCGTTGCCATCGTATCGGTCAGCGTCGCCCTTGCGTCATCACTCGTCTCTGTATCGAGGACAGTGTAGAGTCGCGTATGGTTGCGCTGCAGGAAAAGAAGGCTGCCATGATCGCTGGCACGGTCAACAACGACAAGGTTGCCATGGACCGACTGAGTCCTGAGGACTTGCAGTTTTTGTTCCGCGGTACCTGAGTTTCACGTTCTTTCGGTATACTAGGGGGCGTTATGTGGTGTATTACAGGGCATATGGTCACGGAGTTTGTCAGTAGCATAGATGGCTATTATCGCTCTCTTTCCCCGGAGCTTGACAGCGCTATATTACAGAAACGAATTCACTCGCGGTATGACGTGCAGCGAGCTTGCTATTCCTAGAGCGTCACAAGTAGAATTATACCCATTCAGATCTTCACACAAGTCCCTTTCTCCCTGCACATGCTCAGATCGATTTATCAAATTCATTCCTTATCGTAGCGTGGAGCACGATTTCGCCGTAGCATAACAACTGACGCAGATCGTGAACTTGCCTTGCCTTACCCCAGACTTGGCGATTCCCCCACCCCCCCCTACTACCTACCTACCTCCCCCATCACCAGCCTACCCAAAACAAATCCCCCCAAAATTCTACCCCTCGACATAAGCCACGATCTCGCTGCAAATCCCAAACAAGACGTATCCGCGGAAGACCGTGGAGATGTCGAGTCGCAGCATATTTGTGGTACGTAATTTTACGTAACCAGGCTCGCGCGTGGACATGCCTTGTTCCTGCATTGTCCCTCTTTCTGCGCCAGGTCGCGCCAGGTCGCGACGTCAATGTTGCGAGATGTGCGTATGGACGTCTGTTGTACGTATGTGCGTGCTTTTATGCGTGAGTGAGGTGATGTGTTTGTTTATTCAGCAGGCAGGTTTTACTGCGGAGGTAAAGGGTCCAAGGTCTAAGGGACGGTTAAGCTGCCCGCGGTGAGGGGTGAGAGACTTTTTTGACAACAACGCTTGTTTTACCTTTTTGTTGTCTTCTGGTTTTGATCCAGCTACGCGGTTCCTCTTTCTCGAAAATAGAACTGCTCTTCTCTGGCTTTTTCCCCTCTCTCGCTGTAGGCGGGATCTTGCGGCTTGCCTGCGTGAACGCTATGGGTGTGTTTTCTGGAGCTAGGGATTGGGACCTCGATATCGATCGCTACCTCAATCGCATCGTTCCTCCATCGTACTTGCACAAGCTTCCCGACCCTGTATCGAGGTTTCTTGGGTACAGGAAAGAGGCGTGTCAGGATGTTGGGAATATACTCGGTGCATTCTGGTCGATGTTGGGCGCGATTTGTGGACTCGCTGTCGTAGCTGCTGTGTTCAACAATACTGGGAGTATACAGTGGCATCAGCCACCTGCTTTGATCGCTTCTTTTGTGAGTATATCTACAAGCGGAGTCTTTGGTTGCGGCTGCTGATTGAGCGGGCATAGGGCGCTTCTGCTGTTTTGGAATATAACTCTATACGATCGCCTCTCGGTCAGCCACGCAACGCTCTGCTGGGTCACACCTTTTCCGCGCTCATAGGCGTCGGCATATCGAAAATCTTCCAGTACCATTCGGAATACGAGTCGATCAAATGGATCGCTGGCGCCGTAGCCTGCGGTTGTGCATCTGCCGTTATGCTCTTGACCAACACTGTGCATCCACCAGGCGGTGCATCCGCTGTGTTAGCAGCAACGGACCCAGTCATTACAGCCATGGGTTGGTACTTTGTTGGGCTGGTGATGTGGGGTACTACACTGATGCTGCTCGTCGGACTGGTCATCAACAACATCCAACGACAGTTTCCCGTCTATTGGTGGACGCCATTGGACGTACGCAAAGCGAAAGTGCAGGACGAAGAAATTTTACCCGACGCAAGGGGCGGCATGGAACGAAAGAAGAGTATGGAGGAGCAGCATTATGATCAAGAAGGTGACAGAATCGAAATCAACGGTGCAGAAATCATATTGCCGGATGATATGAGTTTGAATGCGAAGGAGTTGAAAGTATTGGAAAGGCTGCGAGAGAGACTTCGAAAGAGGGTTGACACGGAAAAAGATGGAGTGGACTCAGAAAAGGACAAGTCGGATAGTGGAAGATGCAGTACTGATTTTACCATGGTGCCGAGCCATAGTGGAAGTGGGAGTAGTCGGTCTGGTATATAACGTGGGCTTATCTTGTTGAGCATGGCCGAGATAAGAACTATGACGATCGTGCATTTCCGGGGAGTACCCACCCATAATGTTGAACTGCCACTAGGCTGATTTTTTCATTGTCGCAAAGCTTTCTTACAATTCCCTAAATTTGATGGACGGATGGAAAGTCACATGGACGATTACTTTGACGCGAGAATGATGACTTTGGGCTACGCGTTCTTTATTCATGCCCAATGTTTTGCTTTGGAGGGGCAGCCCTACCATAAGGCTGTTCTCAGGGATTCTGTCACGTTTGATAATGTTTCCCATGATTCTCAACATTTCAACGATGAAGCCCATCCATGGCCGACATGATCCATTCTCTTGAGCATGCGTTCTGTTCCGGCCAAACATAGGCGGCAGCGGTGTCAGCGCCTTAGTTGCCCTATGATGCGTGGTGGGGGAGCGCTCATTGGCCGTGCGCAGCCTTCGCCACAAGTAAGAAAATTGATTCACAGGGTCACATTGTTTGGGCAGCCCTGATCGTCTTTGATTCTCACTCCTCCCTTACCGCCTCTTTCCTTACACCATCTTTTGCGCTTCATATACCCAACTCGTTCCTGATATCGAGTGTTGCGCCCTGACCGGAATCTCAAACACGCAGTTTGGGCATTATCGATAAGAGGCTTAGCGGGGCACAGATTGACCTTGTTCCCAACCCTACGAAATTTCCTCTTTTCCTCCACCACCCCAGAGTCTTTCTCCTTACGCCCAAAAAGACACCATGGTCTCCGCATCCAAAGCCGCCCGCCAGGCAAAGCGCGCCGCCGACGGCGACGCGAAGCCCAAGAAGACGGCCACTTCCAAGTTGTCGTCCAAGGCCAACTCCAAGAACGCCTCCAAGGCCAACTCGGAGAACGGCGACGCCGTGGAGGACCTCGAGCTGAACGAGGAGGTTGCAAAGCTCACAACCCAGGAGGATAAGCACGGTCTGTCTGACCGTGTTACCACGGGTGTGCTCGCCTCGCTCGAGCAGTCGCGCGATGTCAAGATCATCTCGGCTTCGCTCGTGTTCCACGGTAAGGTCCTCTTCAACGACTCGACTCTCGAAATCAACTACGGCCGCCGATATGGCTTGTTGGGTGAGAACGGTTGCGGAAAGACGACGCTGCTCAAGGCCATCGACAAGCGCGAGTTCCCCTTCCCCGAGCACATCGACATCTACCTGCTGAACATGGGTGCCCCCAAGACTGAGTTGGGTGCCTTGGAGTGGGTCGTCCGTGAGGCCGAGAACGAGCTGGCTCGTCTTGAGAAGCTCGCCGAGGACATTCTTGAGAAGGACGGCCCCGAGAGCCCCCTTCTCGACGACATCTACGAGGTATGTAGTAGTCAGACGACTCCATTCTACCCTCACCGCTAACTCCCTCCCCCAGCGTCAAGAAGACATGGACCCGTCCACCTTCCACACTCGCGCCTCTCTCATTCTTACTGGTCTCGGTTTCAACAAGACCACCATCCACAAGAAGACCAAGGACATGTCCGGTGGTTGGCGTATGCGTGTCGCGCTTGCCAAGGCTCTCTTCGTCAAGCCCGCCCTTCTCCTGCTCGACGACCCCACTGCCCATTTGGATCTCGAGGCCTGCGTGTGGCTCGAAGAGTACATGAAGAAGTGGGACCGCACCCTGGTCCTCGTCTCCCACTCCATGGACTTCTTGAACGGTGTCTGCACAAACATGATTGACATGCGCCAAAAGAAGCTCCTCTACTACGGAGGTAACTACGACACCTACCACAAAACGCGCACTGAGCAGGAGGTCAACCAGACCAAGGCCTACGAGAAGCAGCAAGACGAAATCAAGCACATCAAGAAGTTCATTGCTTCCGCCGGTACCTACGCCAACTTGGTCAGGCAGGCCAAGTCGCGCCAGAAGATTCTCGACAAGATGGAGGCTGATGGTCTCATCGAGCCCGTTGCCGTTGACCGTGTCTTCACCTTCCGTTTCGCCGATGTCGAGAAGCTGCCCCCGCCTGTACTTTCGCTCGACGACGTTACCTTCTCCTACTCTGGAGAGGCCAAGGATAACCTGTACGAGAACCTGGACTTTGGTGTCGACATGGACTCGCGAACAGCCCTTGTCGGACCCAACGGTGTCGGAAAGTCGACTCTGCTCAACATCTTCACCGGAAAGCTCAGCCCCACATCTGGTGTAGTATCGCGCCATACTCACTTGAAGCTCGGTGTGTACAGCCAACATTCAGCTGAACAGCTCGACCTCACCAAGTCTGCGCTCGACTTCGTCCGTGACAAGTTCCACCACATCAGCCAGGATCTTCAATACTGGCGTCAACAACTTGGTCGCTACGGTATGACCGGCGAGGCACAGACATCAAAGATGGCTACTCTGTCTGATGGTCAGAAGTCCCGTATTGTCTTTGCTCTGCTTGCCATCGAGGGCCCCAACATGTTGCTTCTCGACGAGCCTACCAACGGTCTCGATATCCCAACCATTGACAGTTTGGCCGACGCCATCAACGCTTTCAGCGGTGGTGTTGTTGTAGTCTCTCACGACTTCAGGTATGTTTATCCCCTGCATACGAGGCTTCTTACAGCATACTAACTTTGCACAGATTGCTCGACAAGATTGCGAAGGACATCATGGTGTGCGAATTCAAGACTGTCCGTCGGTGGGACGGGAGTATTGGCGAGTACAAGAACCATCTCCGTAAGAAGATGGCTTCGACTGGTGCTCTCTAAATGGAGAATGGGGGATTGTTTTTCAAAATGCATGCGTCCTTTGAGCAGCGGGACGCGGGTACATAGCTAAAAGTAATGGCCTTAGAGCAGGTTTCAGGATACCTCTGCAGTAGGCCGGCAGCTCATCGCTACCTGCGTCAGTGTCTTTCTGCATGAGTAGAGACATCTGGATTATGCGTTATGATGCATTGGGTCTTAGAGGAGTTTTAGAGTTGCCTTACGATCAGAATGATATCACATAGAAGCATACCTCAGCGTTCAAATTGATGTGAAGCACGAAATAAACTGACAACAGTAAATAAGTCTTGGAGGCTAAAAGGCATTCGGCTATCCGTTGGTGTTCAGCACGTGCCGGTTTGCGAGCCACGAGCCGTGACGAGCACCCCGCAAGCTTAACCTCCGCGGTGGAGCTGGAACATGATCATCCACCTCACATTAGCTCCTCTTGAACTCTCGCTCGTCCCAAACCTTGCTCCGGCACCTCCGACCTCAAACAAGAGCAATTACCATCTCAATACCGCCACAGAAAGTTTACTATCCAGTATACACACTCTCTGCCCGCGATGGCGGAGCTCACAAGTACAAAGCTCAATGCGGAGTCGCATCTGCTGCTCGTATGGCCTACCTCAACCCCAACATGAAGCGTGCTAACAAACCAACCAGGACCAACCTCTTCTGCGCATGCCCTACGAACTCTCACGGCGCAATTTCAAAAACGCGCAACGCGTAATCGAGCACTCGTCCAGCGCCCTCACCACCTCTCTCGCCGCAACCACCAAAGCAGCCTCCAAGAACGCCGCACCCGAAGCCACGCTCGAAAGCCTCGACACCATGATAACCAAGATGCAGAGTCTCAAGCGCAAGCTGGAAAACCTACACGAGGAAGAAACCCGCATCCACCGCTCCGCCAAAGCGCGCCTCCACCACCTCCAAGACCTCTACCAAGTGCACAGTCTCGTCGATGTCAAGTATGACGAGTGGTCACGCACGCGGCTCAGCCGGCTGCTCGTCGACTACCTGCTGCGAGAGGGGTATGCAGACAGCGCGGCATGTCTGGCTGAAAGCAAAGGGATAACGGATCTCGTCGATGTCGATGCATTCGTAGCATGTCACCGCATCGAGCGCAGTCTGCGGGAGAAAATGAGTACCACGCTTGCGCTCGAGTGGTGCAAGGAACATGGCAAGGAGCTCAAGAAGGTGGGGAGTTTGCTCGAGTTTGAGCTGAGGCTGCAGCAGTATATTGAGCTCGTGAGGCAGGGGCATGAGGCGGGGTTGAGCGGTATGGATGGGCTGGAGACGGAGGGTGTTAGTATTGGTGGAAGGGGCGGAGGTGGAGAGGCAAAGTTGGTCGAGGCGAGGGCGCATGCGAAGAAGTATCTTAGTTCGAGTGGGGACTTTGAGTTGACGAGGCGGGCGGCGGGTATGTTGGCGTATCGGCCGTGGGAGGAGGTGGAACCTTATGCTGTAAGTCATCACGATGAGTATGTCGGTCGCCATTCACTAACGATTTGTCTTTTGTTCTTAGTCCCTATACTCGCCAGACAGATGGTCCCACCTCGCAGACATCTTCCTCTCAACACACCACACCCTCTACTCCCTGCCTCCCCGACCACTCCTCCACATCGCCCTCAGCGCCGGCCTCTCCGCCCTCAAGACGCCCGCCTGCCACTCCGAATACATTCCCTCCGCCACAAATGCCTCATCGTCTGCCACCACCGTGTGTCCCATCTGCAGCGCCGAACTCAAGGAACTCGCCCGCAATGTCCCCTACGCCCTGCACACAAAGAGTATAGTGGAAGATGGCCCTGTTGTCCTGCCCAATGGCCGGGTGTATGGCTCTGAGCGGTTGCGCGTTTTCAACGAGAAAGTTGGGACGGAGGAGGGGTTTGTGCGCGATCCGATTGCGGGGCTGGCGGGCGAGAAGTGGAGGGAGAGTGAGGTGCGGAAGGTGTATATTATGTGATTGTCTTTTATCTTTCTTTTTGAGCGGCTCTTGTAAATCGGTATGGGACTATAGCGTGGGCGTTTTCGGGTATATTGTGTTTGGCCCGGCGTGGCATGGGTATCTCGCGTGTGTAGCATATTCTTCTTTGAACTGCTAGGTGTCTGAGCGGCCTCATTCATCCGATTCAACTCCATCATCATCATCTTCGTCTTCGTCCTCTTCTTCTCCTTCTTCTTCCTCGTGCTCATCCTGTCCCTCCATCGCCCTCTTCATAGCCTCCTTCTGACTCAACAACTTCCCCCCTCTCCCCACCTTGCCCAGCCTCGCCATCTCCTTCTCCTCATCACTATCCGCCACCAACGGAATCTTCTCAAACACATACATCCTCGCAACCCTATCTTCACCCTTCCATGCCCCGCCGCCCTCAAGCGCACCCAGCGTGCGCACGTGATGGTACCCCGGGTATTGCTCCCAGTCAAACTTCCAGCTCTCAATTACTTTGAGGCCTGCATGACGGGCGAGGTCTTTGATGTTCCATAGGGTGTATGGTTCGCCTTCGAAGAGGGTGACTATGATTTTGCCGCCCATGCGGAGGAAGGGTTTTATCGGCTTTTGCTGTTTCTGTGGCGTACTTGTCACAAGCTTACCATCCTTGTTCTTATCCTTTTGGCTTTGCAATATCTGCAGCCGTCGTTTCGGCGTCGCGGTATCAAGACATGATTTGAAGAAATTCACAAGCAGCGCTTGGTTGGCGCGGACTTGGCGGTTTACATCTGTTGAGAGTCCGCCTGTGTGCGGGAACATGAAGGTTATTATGTCCCAGCCTTCCTTTTCTCCTTCTTTGTCTGCGTCACCGCCGTTGTGAGCATCGTCGTCGTCGCGGCGGCAGCGTAGGTGCTTGTAGCTCGACACTTTTGTCGCGTCGATGGAATGGTGCAGTGGAACTGGAGGCGTGAGATCTGCGAGTTCGCGCGATATGTCGGAAAAGGTTGGGTATTTGCTCTGGACGTCGGATAGCGAATCGTAGCTTGTCCCCGTTACGTTTGCGCAGCCGTGCTCGATGGCGAGCGAGCGCGTAAAACTAAAGTCGCCCTCGCCGACGAGCAGTATGTGGTCGTATTCGCCAAATGGGATGGCATGTTTCCTTTGCGACGGCTGGAGGTGGACGGGTTTGGTTGCGGCAGGCGCATCTTTCGCAGCGGCTGCTCCATTCGTCTTTTGCTTCTTCACTGGTGGTTTGCTCGCAAGCTGCTTCGTTTCGGTGGCCTTTGCGACTTTTCGGTGGTGCTCGGCAATCTTTTTGTTGCCTTCGCGCTTCAATTCGCGACGCGCGCGCTTGGTTTTGGTCTTGGACATGTTTGCGGTGTTGGACTTTTTGGCTGGTGCTGCTGCTGCTGCTGCATGCATGCACTTCGGAGGTTTGCGGGGAACTTTTGGGAAAATCATGCGCTTGGGCCAACATACACCAAGGGCTCAGGATCTGCATGTGAAAAGAGGGACTCGTGTACTTGCGGAACGGCCACATGTATGGAATCCCAAAACTCCATACAGGGCTTGGTGTATGAACATGTAGATTTAGATACAGAGATCATGAATTGCTTTAATGACTAAAATGTACAATGGACCCCCGTGCGGCAATCCGTAAGCCTGCACACTGACAGTTCAATGAAACAACACAGCGACCGTTTATATCAAGTCGCGCTTGACGAACTGGTCGTAAAGGCTGGATCCAAGCTTGGCAGGGGAACGCTCGACAGTGACACCAGCGCCCTCAAGCGCGGTGATCTTGGAGTTGGCATCACCCTTACCACCACTGACAATGGCACCAGCGTGGCCCATTCTCCTGCCTGGTGGCGCGGAGATACCGGCAATGAAGCTGACAACGGGCTTGTTGGCCGTGTTGTACTCCTTCAAGAAGTCGGCGGCATCCTCCTCAGCGGTACCACCAATCTCACCAATCATGATGATACCGTCAGTCTCCTCGTCCTTGAGGAAGACGTTCAGGCAGTCAATGAAGTTGGTTCCAGAGAATGGGTCACCACCGATACCAACGACGAGCGACTGACCAAGGCCGGCTTGGGTGGTCTGGTTGACGGCTTCGTAGGTGAGAGTTCCGGAACGGGAGACGATACCGACGCGGCCGCGCTTGTGGATGAATCCAGGCATGATACCAATCTTGCATTGGCCCTGGTAGAGTCAGAATCTATCCGGCCATGTTCATGTGTGCTAAAGACATACGGGAGCGATGATACCAGGGCAGTTGGGGCCGACCATGCGGGACTTGTTCTGAGTCTTGAGCATGTCCGTGATACGGACCATGTCTGCTTCAGTTAGCTTCCAAATCTCCGAAGCTGTCATCGTCTCTCATACCATGCTGGGGAATGCCCTCGGTGATACTGTCCAATGTAAGTTTCCATGTATCTTGTATTTCATATGCACACCTACGTCACAATCAGAGGAACCTCGGCGGCGATGGCCTCCTCGATACTGGCAGCGGCGACCGGCGGGCTATATTTGGTCAGACTGTGTAGCTGGTAGGGGGTCGCAGGTGGGTATAGCGTACGGGACGAAGATGGCGGTAGCGGAAGCTTGGGTCTCCCTCATGGCATCTGCGACGTTCTTGAAGACGGGCAGTCCAAGGTGCTCAGTGCCAGCCTTCTTGGGGTTTGTGCCTCCGACAACCCTTGTGCCTGCCGTAATGTCAGACCTCTTCCCCGCAGTGTCTAAACAGCCTTCTAGTCGGGCGCATACCGTATTCAATCGCTTGTTGTGCGTGGAAGCTAGCTGCGTGTTAGCATCATTTCCAATGGCGGATTCCTCTGCTCCCACTCACGTTCCCTGCTTTCCAGTGAAACCCTGGAACAGAACCTTGGTGTCGCCGTTGATGCGAAGGTTCTTAATCGTCTCGGCATATTGCGAGGAAGCCGTCGCATACTGCCTGGTTGCGGCCTTTGAGAGCGCAGAGCGCAGCGGTTGGCGGATCGACTGCATCGTGACTGTGGAGTGGTCACGAAAGCAAATCTGGGGTATTTGGAGGGTATCGCGGGTTCGATTTGTTGGTGGTTAGCGGACTGAGCGAAGCTGCGACATGGCGGGTGTTCTTCGGGGGAGCTTGGCCAATCTAAAATCTCGTGCCAGGGTCCGTCCGCGCCCGACAACCAACTCGACGAAAATAACTCGTTACTCTACACCCGTGGAAATGATTACGATCTAGCGGATTTCGGAAGAAGTTTTAGATGGTCTTGACGACCAGATATGTTGAGTGTCATGAACGGTATAGTACCATGTTCTCCTACGGCATTCCATCTCGGTAAAATCTGTCTTGGAACGCTTGGGGTATCACATTGCGCTAGGCTTAGCACGCTCACATCTCATCTGAAGATCATGTACGATGTTCTTCTGGAGAAACGGGTTGGAGAATAACTTTGCGGTAAATGGTAGCCCAAAAAGCTCAGGCTGGGCGACCACAAGGAGATTTTACTTCTGTTGGTTATTTTGCGGACATTAACCCCACTTTGACGCCAAGTTGATGGTACAACGGATTTGGTTTGGAAGCCAAAAAAAAATCCGTATTTTACATTTACTACATGTCTTGTACACAGTCAGGGTTGAGCTCGCAATTAGTCATTGAGCTTTCCGTAGAATGGGATGCCAATCGCTTGAAGAAGTAGACGTGCGTCCTTGTTGTTGGTAGCGTCGGTGTGAATGGTGATGTGGCAACCGGGAATCATCTTTGGGGGGTAACTAGAATTAATTAGAGAAATGTTGTTGTGTAAGTTGTTAATAGCACTCACGCGTCGTAGTTGACTTCAATCTCTGGGAACAGAGCAAGCTGGTCTGGAGTGAGACCGAAGCTCATGTTGCCGTGTCCGTCGCCAGATGAACCTGGCACACCCTTCCATTCCTTAATCCTTGGCAGGACAACGTCGATGAGCTTGGCCAGGAAGTTGTCGGCATCTTCTCGCTCCATTGTGGAGGTGACTGAGACGTATCTACCCTTGCGCAGTCCCCATCCGACGACATTATGCCTCGCCTTGTGCGACACTGCTCGTACGTTGCTAATGGCCTGTAGAATCATACCAGCAACATGCAAGTTGCCGCTGTTCTCTTGCGCCTCTGGTACCATGGAGTGGACGGTGACCTTGGTAATCTTGGGGACATTGCGGAAAGTGCGCGGCTCCTGCAGCAGGCGGAGGACCTCTCCCTTTCCTCGTGGGGGTCGCAGAGGACGATTCTTAAAGTACGGCGAGTCACCAGTCCATTCACGTAACCGTTGGTCGGTCTTGGGGGCTCGGTAGCCTGGGGGATAGTGCTGGTATGTGAGGGTGAGCAGGTCCGAGGCGATCTTGCTCTGGTAGGTTTGCTCGAGACGGGAGAGACTAAAGGGGCCAGGCTGATAGAGACGCGAAGATGGATCCGACTCTGGTGGTGGCTGGTGGGGGTGGAGGGGGCCGCGGTAGTACTTGGGCGAGCGGTATTGGTATCTATGATGCATGAGCATGATGCATTGGCTGCTGTGCCATATGAGGGCCCGTACCTGCTCGGAGGTAGCTGCTTGTTGCCTCTCCTCCGCAGCCTACTCCTTGCTACGGGGTCGTAGTTCTTGACCAAGTCTTCTGCTGGCGGGGGCACTTCGAACGAAGATGCATCCTCCACCTCTTTTACTGCCTCGGACGACGCATTGCGGCGCAACAAGGGTGCGGCCGTGCGGATGGTCGGCCTCGCAGTCTTTCCCAGAACAGTCGCTGTCCGCAGAGGCAGCTCGCGCATGGCCATGGCTGTGTGGAGATGGGCTGGTGGTGGTTATGCGCCGGGACAGCATGCACGACGTCTCGAACGGACTTTTCTGGCTATACGCTATACGCCAGGCGATGAGCGCTGCAGGGATAGGCTACAGCTAGGGTCCGCCGCCGTTAGCCAATAGGGCTACCCCACTCGTCCGCCCCGGGCTGCGACAACTCCAGTTCGACATGTGCGGCTGACTGACGGGCATTCGGATTCGGACTTGCGAACCATGTCGTGCGCCGTAGGTTGCTGACCTCTTGCTGGGTTGCGCGTCATGATGCTTCACGCTTCTTGGCTGCCTACCCAAACTTCCATTTACCAACGCTCAACCACCCATTCGCTTCCCCACCAACCACCCGGACCACGGCTCGTCTGCACCTTCCCTGGGACGCAGCTCGTTGCCTACCCCGCCGGCTTATAATCCTCTCACCTGGACTCTCTCTCCACGCACACCAGCAGTCGCCGCGTTTCTACTGCATGGGCGTCGCCATCCTTCACCACTACCACCATGAACGGCATGTCGCGATTCCTCAGCCGGCGTGACAAGCATCACGAGAAGCGCGCATCCAAGCACGCCAAGTCCAAAGTGCGCCTGACCTCTCTCGCTTCTGTCAATTCCCTCAGTCCTCTGCTGTGTTCGGCCGTCGCTCCGCCCCCGGATCTTTCTCAGAACCGGCGGCGGCTGTCTGCTAGCGTTGAGACGCTCTATCACAAGCTCCCATTTGTACTGCGAACATCAGTAGAGGACAGTCTTCTATTTCTACATCAAAAAATACCGTGTCGCGCCTCTGACTATGTGCTTCTCCAGTCTCAGCCCTCCGATGTCTCGCCCAATCTCTATAGAATATTCACGAGCGAAGGTCCTAGACCCCCCGCAAACGAACATACCGACAAAAAGGTACGCCAAGGGATTTCATTGAATTCACTCTTGTTAATGAGATGCAGGTCAAGATGCTCCTTGTGCGCCTGCACGGGGCCGGCATCACGAGCATGGCAGAACAACAGGCCGAACATGCCATCGCCTGGCACCCGGACGACCTCGACAAGGCCTACGATCTTCTGGTCCTCGCAAACGAGTCGCTCGAGGGCGAGTTGAAGGACTACAACCCAAGTGTGACCATGCTGGGCGCCGTAAACCGGAATTCGGTGACGTGCTATCTCGACGCTCTGCTATTTGCCATGTTTGCGCGACTGGACAGCTTTGAAGCCATGTTGTACGACACCTTTGAGGATGAGCCTAGGAAGAAGCTGGCTGCTGTCTTGAGGCTATGGGTAAACCTGTTAAGAAGTGGGCAGCTCATAAGGGTCGACTTGGTACAGTCTACATATATCCTTGTGACGGACATAGCTGACACACATCGCAGACTAAGCATCTTCAAGATTCGCTCGCACAATGCGGGTGGGAAGACGCGGCGCAAATACGACAGCAAGATGCATCTGAAGCCTTCACTTTCATCACAGGCGCCCTCGAACTTCCACTTCTCACCTTGAAGATGGACATCTACCATACCGGACGTGAGGACAAAGAAGACGACCACAAGTTTGTCAACGAGCGCCTTCTCGAAGTCGCCATTCCCGAACAAGAAGACGAGCACGTCGTCACATTGGAGGACTGTCTAGAGACCTACTTCAACAACAGAATCGAGGTGAAGCGCTATCTACAGCGGCAGAACACAATATCTTCCATGAAATCCAGGGATGATGAATATGTGGACAAGGACCCCGAGAAGAGCGAAACAATACACATTGAGACGGCCGAGGTCGAAGGCTCAATGACGCCAATCGTCTCGACACCCATGTCATTTGAGCCGTCTACACCTGTGACCCCGGTGCGACCTAATTTGGAGGGCCGCCGCCGTGCTGATAGTATCTTCAGTCAGAGGTACACGCGCCAGGCAACGGATATGAGCAAATTTGACGAGAAGAAGCATGTGCGGGATATGTTGGATAACAGCTCTGGTGGTCGGCCGCGGTCAGCTTCTCTGCTTAAGAAGGAGATCCTCATGCCAGCGTGGCAGTTCTTCAGTCTGATCCGTAAGTCGATGCTCTCATAATTTCGAACATTGCTAACAATCTGACAGCGTGGTACACCGATAACGTTCCAAGAACAGATGCACAAGTAGCTGCGCATTTCTCTGTCAAACGTCCTGTTCTAGGAATATGTTTGAAGAGGTATACCATGACCCCAAATGGCACTCCAAAGCGCCTGAACACCTACATCGACATCCCACTCGATATTGGCTTGCCCCACTTCATCTCGGATGAGAGAATGAAAGAGGAAGGCCCGCTATTTGGCAATTTCAAGCTAGTCCTACAATCGGTAGTGTGTCATCGAGGTGTGTCGGTAGACTCTGGGCATTACATTGCGCTTGTTCGTGCAAACGCTCACGAACGACCCGGCACTTCACATTCGGAATCCGAGGACGAAGATGAGAAATGGCTGCGGTTCGATGATCTGTCGCAACAGCGCGTTACTGAGGTCGACATTAAGGAAGCTCTACGAGAAGAGTCACCGTATCTTCTCTTTTATCAAGTACAGCCTATCGACGAAGAGTTGGCATCCAGGGGCGACCCACCATCTTACGCAGAAGCGCAGTCAGGGATGTCTTCAGTAGACCCATCCCGTGAAACGCTGGCATCTATGCCTTCCACGACAGCGACAGATGCGGACGCGGGTGCCGACTGGGAGAAGATCAGCGTAGCGGATGCAACTGCTGAAACTAACCGTACGGATGAGCCAGCCAGTCGGAACAGCATATCCAGCAATCGACGTAGCAGCATTGCTATTGAAGATGCCGAGGGGAGTGTGCGCGGACGAACTCAGCCGACAACACCAGCCGACGAAAAGAGCAGCTTCTTATCTGTTTCTCGACGAGGCTCACGCATCTGGATGTCCGGTAATGGAAAAAGTCGACCAGGCAGTCCAACTGGCGAGAATCGGCTGTCCCTTACATTATCAAGACTGACAGGCCGCGGTAGCAAGGACAAGTTGGTTACGACCGAGGCAACTACCAGTGACGAGCCAACCATAGTCATCGATCGGGTGAATAGTGCAGAGAACGATCAAAAGGAACCATCACCAGTCAAGGACAAGAAAGAATCTGGAGTCTCGCGAAGCAAGAGCAAGAGCAAAAAGGAGAAAAAGGACCGGAGGAGTAAGAGCAGAGATCCAGGTCTAAGTTTGGAGAAAGGCAAGCAAAAGGACAAGAACCGGCCGGATCGCGAGTGCATTTTGATGTGATTCAGCAGGCGGTACGTGAAGTCACCAAGGGGGTGGTTATTGGGGTATTGTTCGCATTGCATTGCACCTTGTCCGCAATGTCGCGACGTTGCTTATGGGCTTGGTAGAGGAGTTTTGATCCATTAGCGCGGAGTTATTGGAGTATACATGGGCATCTGTGAATTGGTGTGTCGATTGTCTCAAGTAAGCATTTGGGTCGCGACAGGGCATACGCATCTCCGAGAACTATAGATAAGATACCCTGAATCCGAGTAAAATCGAAGAACTGGTAATCCGCCAGACCTTTCTTTCGACCTTTTTCTTGAATTGTGAACTGCCTTTATCCTTGTAGCCATGTACTACAGCTATGTGTTCGGAGAAGGTATTAGACGCGCGTGGAACAGTGAAGGCCAGTCGAGGCTAGTAGACGCGGGCAACCTGGCCTCTTCTTGGGTCGCGCTAAAGTTACCCTCGCCCACCACAAAAGTCGCCCGCCCGTTCCCTCACTCTCTCACTCACGTTCCGCGCCACCACATCAAACCTCCAGGACAGTCCTCGAACGATCGCCGAAGCGCATACCCCATTGTCAATTCCAAGTAGCTCGCTTCAAACTTCAAAATGGCGATCAGCCCGCAAATGTACGCAAGCCCGGCAGTCCGAGGCCCGCGCAGAAGGACAGTTTGCTAATCCCACGAATAGTTCCAACCTGGTCATCATCCTGGGGTTTATGCAAATCTCGAAAAAGATCCCATTCGATGACCCGAATGTGCTCAACGGCGTGCGCGCCCTCTACGTCGTATCCAACATCATTATTGCCAGCATCTACCTCTACGTCCAGGCCCAGATCAACAAGAAGAATGGTGCGTTTGCAGCAAAAGCCCACAGCGAACGCTACATTACAGCATAGCCGCTTAGCATATACACGGGGCAAGCGCTAACACTACGTAGACATGACCGTTGTCAAGTACGTCGAGCCCGCGCCCATGGGATCGGGCGAGGAGCCCAAGTTCGTCGCAACGACTGTCAAAGCCTACGACCTCGGCAAGCTGCGCGAGCTCTTCAAGGCCCAGATGATGGGTGTGGGCATGATGGGCGTCATGCACCTTTACTTCGGCTACACCAACCCCCTCCTCATCCAATCCATCATCCCCCTCAAGGGCGCCTTCGAGGGCAACCTCGTCAAGGTCCACCTCCTCGGCCAGCCCGCAACCGGCGACCTCGCGAGGCCGTGGAAGGCCAGCGGTGGCATGATGGGCGCCATGGGTGGCGGCGAGATTAAGACGGATAAGAAGAGCATTGAGGCTGCTGAGCGTGCGGGTCGTGGTGGTGTCAAGGATGAGTAGAAGTTTTTTTCACTCGGGGACTCCAAGCCACCGCTCCGCCCCTCTAACAATCCTCTTGGAGCTTGGAGGGACGCCTTCTGCATTTACGGATTTCGCATTATGCGCTTCAGCCAGCTAGGGCTAATTTTTGGGCTGCCCGCTAATTGTATAACATGGAGAAGAAAGCCCCTGCAGGCTTTATCGCTTATTCGCTTACTTCCGATTGACTTGTTCTCTTCCGTATTCGTGTCGAAATAATTTAGCGTGACGTTTCCCATGCCAGTTTGTTTTCCAGCGCCGAAAAACAATGAGACCCTGTGACGTCAGATCAACATGGCCTCTTCTTGTCTGTCCACCTTTAGAAAACAACGAGGCTCTGTCTGTCTGCAATGGGGTCTCTATGAGGTAGGTACATTACGTTTCATTCGTTATGGTTGTCTATGTCTATATAGTCTGCACATTCATCCATGCTCTTCCTCTCCGACTCCCGCTCCCGCCGACTTCTTTCGCGCTCTCTTCTTATACTCGCTCACTTACATGCCCTGGGTCCTGAATTGAGTATGCCCCCCTCTCTCGCTCTCATCTCATTTTCTGCTTGCCCTTTTGATTCAAACAACCCAGAAACCCCCCCCCCCCCCCCCTCTTTGCGCCATCCTTGGCTTCCTTCTCTCCTGGCGGACGGGCAAGCATGTCCTAATATCCGGTGCTGTCTACTTATCGTCTTGATTGAGGAAAGCGAGAGAAAGATCGTGCGTAATGTTGACATTGGAGGCAGAGTTGAAGGTGGGGTCTGCTTAATCCTTGGATACAGACGGCGCTGGGAGGAGAGAAAGCGAAGCAGCGAAGTTATAGACTCGGAGTTGGAGTTATGTACACCCTTTTCTACGCCGCCGGGAGGGAGGGAGGGTGGAGCTGGTTACGCAGCTCATGGCAGTTGTTGTGTGGTTGCTTCGTGTGGCTATATTGCCGTAGGTCGGAAATTGGAGGATGGGAGTATTTTTTCTTTGGGTCGATCAAGCAAGGGGCCGTGGATGCTATCTTGGTGTGTGGCCTGTTGGTGCAGAAAAAGAGTGGGCGGGCTTGTCGAGTGAACTATTTTCGTCCTATACGCATTGCTCGATGAGCGCACAGATGGGCTTCCCTTTTTGCGCTGTCCATCCAGCCAGGATTCCTGAGAAAGATCGATTTTCCTCGCCTTTTCCTTTTACCTTTCATACCGACGATCCCGTCCATTCGGCAAAATAATTGTCTTGCATGGGCATAGCAACAGGCTCGTTCTCGTAGTTGAAAGGGTCGCCCCAGAAACCCTTTTGTCTCTAGTTAGCCAAACTTGCACATTTTACTCCTCTTGTCTGTATAACAGGAACAAAAGGGTTTACTTACAAAATCAAAGTCGGGAATGACGTCAGGATTCGTTTCCAGATCCCCAACTATATTATTGATGTTATTCAGATTAATGTCGTCCCAGCATGGTGCGCGGTCCTGGATGTCTTGCATCGACTCCAGTATATCCGGCTGGGGTTGCATTTGCTGTGGCTGAGGCTGTGGTTGCGGATGCGGCCGTGTAGGTAGGGGCTGTGGATTATACTCCACATTCGAGTTCTGGAAGACATAATTTGGGATAGCTTGCAAAGCCGGATACACGCTATTATTGCTATTCGCTGCAGTGTTTACCGGAAGCATTGATGTCGTTGTTTGTAGATTCTGAAGCATGTATGGTGGATTGGGGGGTTGGGCTGGTCCCCTTGGCGATAGGTTGGCTTCGGATACGGCTTTGTCGATCATGGCTTTGACGGCTTGCCAGGCTTTGGCGCTGTTGTTTTCGCGCAGGATGCGCGACATTTGGAGGGCGCGGAGGGCGCGTTGGCGATCTGGTGCGTCGAATAGGGGATTGCGGAGCTCGGAGAGGATGTGCATGATTGCTTGGAAGGAGGCAATGCCGCCTTTTTTATGTTAGCTTTTGGGCCATGTTAGATTTAGCACTATGTTGACGTACCAATATGCCATTGGAAGCGAGCTGCGTCAACATCCGCAGCCGCGCCGTTGAGCGCCTCTACACAGTTGACAGACTTCTCGAAAATACTAAAACAGGTCAGCTTTTGCGAAGAACTCAGATAAGTTCTGCCTCTTGAGATACGTACGATCTGCGAATTTCATCGGAGAAGACAGCGTCTCGGTAAGCGCGGGGCATGCGAAGCCAGAAGAGTAAGTAAGAGCGCCACTCCAATAGTGAGGCCAGCCCCAAGGTCAGTCTCTCAATTGGTATCTCTGGGTTGAGGTAGTGCAAGTATTTCCGGTGATTATCTTCGTGTACTTCGTCCAGCATGACTTTGATCTGCTCGTAGAGATCGCGTAACTCGCGTGCGGGATCTGGTCGAGATGTTCCATGGAGTCCCGAGTCCAGCATCCGCCTTTCCAGGCGATATGTGCTTTGGACTATGCGCCGTAACGCTCGCATACCAGCAAATCGAACCAGCTGGAACGTCATGGCTGTGAATCTCTGTTCGTTGTAAGGCGCTGGGCCGGGACTGGCTCCGTCGACTAGGTCTTCATCGTCGACGTTGCGTGGGAAGAGCGTTGTGTAGAAGTCTTCAGTTATGCTCGGTTCCTGGCCTTTGCATTCGGCTGCACGGAATTCCAGGTGGCCAAGTTGGTGCCACAGACGACGGCGTAGTTCAATAGTAAGGGCGTCCATTGAGCCCGTGGGGAATAGAGATGGGTCTCGGTGTAAGCCTTGGTTCAAGGCGATGCGGAATGCTATTCCGATCAACACCCACGCCTTGCCTACTTAACGTTAACCTTGTACCTTTGGGTAATATAAAAGCGCTAAAAGCTTACCCATATCTTCCTCTCGGGTGATGCAGGTCAACCATAGTACAAATCCTTGGAAAATCTCGAGGCTGGACGTTGTGAGATAATTCTCCCGAGCGAGCGAGATTTCAATCCCCAGCTGGAAGCGGTCTAGAAGAGCTTCTTTGCTCTCGCCGAACTTGTTCTGGATGACTCTAGGGGGTAAAGAATTGATGGCAGAAAAGTAGATAGCGTAGGCCATGGGATGAGCTTCACTGTTATATGAGGAGAATTTGCGAACCACTGATGGTCTATGCGTAATCCTCACCATGGGGTCTACATTGGCAAAATAGACTTCCAGGAGGGTATCACGGTGCTCTTGTGTGCTGGGCAGTAGGTTCTCGAGATTCGAACCTGCCCCTGCGCGACCCAAGGAGAGGAGATCAACTAAACTGCTTTGTGGGACTTCCTTCCTCTCTTCATCGGTCTTGTCGCCCAATAAGGCCTTAATGTCTTGGATCTAGTACATCATCAATAATGCATTCACCATGGTGTAGTCAAAGAGATGTGAAGATGACGAACAAGGATTGCTCGACTCGTCAGAGCAACCCCGGTAAGACTGGAAAAAAAAACCCCCCCAGAATCTTCACTTACCTCGTCAGCAAGTAATGCAAAATGTAGCGAAGAGACGAACTGAGACTGTCCGCCATTCAGGAGAAGAGTTCCATCGCCATCGTCGGATGCTATTCCGGCTCCTTGGGAGGTCTGGCTGTTGGATGACGGGGTCAACGCTTCCGTCTCTTTCCTCTCAAGATCCACGCTGGACCGTACGGATGATGTTACGTTCGCCCCTTGTCCTGCCACAGCTCTTTCCAACAGATACTCGAGTCTGTCTAGTCTCGCTTGAACGTCACTGCTCTTTCCGGCTTTTCCACTGTGCGTCACCGCCGGTTTCGATATCCTCCCATGCGCAGCCGATGCTTGCACCTGGTCCGTCCAAGTACATGCATGCTTCCCTCGTGTACACGAGCCACAGACAGGGTGAACATGATCGCATTTGACCTTTCTTCGTCGGCATGTCAAACAGGATGAAATCACACGTTGGCGTCCTCCGCTTGGCTTGCCCGTCGTCGACCCTGGCGAATTGGATGAGGCGCCCACTTTCGTCTCGCCCATGGCCGGATACGTGTAAAATGTTTCCGTATGAATTGCCGGAAGTTTTCGAAGATGTGGATCGGTCGCCGGGAAAGAAATCGCTCCGCTGCACCCTGAACTCTGATGCGTCCTGTTGCCCCACTCGTGTACGGAGTAGCCTCCTTGGGCCTTAGCGACGATCATGAGGCTCCCGAGATGGCTCCGAGAACGCATGGAAAACTTGCAAGTCTCATTCACGACCTCGGCACATGTGTGATTATCTCAACGACCCGAGCGTTGAATGCGCTGCATCGTACGCTCTTAAGTTCGGGTTACGAAACCAGTGTCGTCACGATGCGCCTACGTCCGATGGACGCCTAGAACCATTTAACATGTGACGAAGCTGCCGCATCCTGGTCTGCCAACGTCTAGTCATGCAATCTCTGCTTACGTCAGGACAGTCATCAACCATTGCGGTGGTTCTTAGACAAGGTAGTCATTGGAGTTTAAAAAGGCCGCTTTTCCGACACCAATCATGATTGGGACCCCTTGGTTTTCCGTGTATGCCAGTGTCCTATCGGCGCAAGTAAGTTCCAAGCCCCAGTAAGGCAACGGGCACTTGGGTACACTTGACAGGCAACCACGGTTTTGCGTCACTTATTCCCTGGAATTGTTGCCGACCGTCCGACATTTAATGGTGTATGACTGCCGCGATGTGGCGCATGCCTGACGAACAATACCTTAGATTCCAGTCGCTGCTTTGGGAGCGTTTGAGGGATTTTACCGCGAGTTCACGATGGATCTAGACCAAGACCCAGCAAGACCAAAATGTCGCATTTGCCAGAACATGCGTTCGGAGATTGCGGAACCGTGCACAATCGTGCGATTGTCTTCTTGAGGGGGACCTGAACGCATGTCAGGCTTACATGGCGCTGTCAACATTCTACAATAACTGCCGCAACATATCTATGCCTATACGTCTGAACCTTAAATAATACGGTCTGCAGCAAGGCTGCGCTTATATAAAGGAATACGGTGTTGAAGTTCAAGGGCTGGCTCTTCTCAAAAGTATCTACCCGGGGATTGAATCTGCGGTGGCTTACTCAGGGGTCTCAACTGGCGCATAATGAACCTCTTGTAGCGAATGCTGACGTCCAACTCGGTCCAATTATACATTCCAGGCAACTGCCGTTGTTTCTTTGAAAACAGGTCGTTAGGCCTCCTCCGTATCTCAAAGAGGAAAGCGCCCTTTTTTTCATATGCGCTTACGACCAGTGACAGTGTCTCCAACCATCGTTTATGGTCATGCGATGCATTAGATTTGCCAGCCCCGACGGCCAAATACTGCCTTCATCCGTACCGGCAGCACGAAGTGATGCTTCTCTTGAGTGCTACCTAGGTACTCTACCAAAGCCGTTTAACGCCTCTTTGCCTGTAATCCCTTACCTAACAACGGTATCATATCGAACACGCTACCTGTCCGCATCTAAGCTAAGAGGTTCATTGATTTCAGTTCTGGAGGTCTTGGTTTCCGTCCGAGTCATCCGTTTCAGACGAATAGGTATTGGTATCGTTGAAACTAAAGGTAGTTGCACAGACATATGAGATCTCGAACGTTCCGATCGGACAGGATCAGCTTCCCAGACTCGGTGATTGCGGGAAATAGAGGTCCCTGAGTTCTTTGCGCAAAGCTATGTTCCCAGATGTAGGTGCATCAGAGAGTTACATTGCTGGTACATGTTTGGCAGCCTCAGGTACTTTTATGTTGAAACTCGGTGAGAAATCCCTATCCTTCACATTCTCACTCACAAGCGTTGAAACGGGTGTGAACGCCATGGCCCTGAATTATTCAAAAAAAAAAAGCGAACAAGCGCGTTTGAGCAGTGCAATGGAATGTAGCGACCTTGGTTAAAATGAGGCTGAGTCTCTGACTGGTGAAGCAAGAAAGAGCACAAGCAGTTTTTGAGTTGGACCTGCCATCTTCTTCTACACCCAGAACGACGCTTGCATCATCTGAGGAGATGTTTGATCCATCATTACAATCTGTATTTGCAGGATGAGTGAAGAGGCGACTCACATGGCCAATGAGACAAGTTATGACTGCTCATCATGCGTGTTCACTGTTTCTGTGACGCATGCCCTGCCCATTGCGAACGAGATCAACCCGGGCCCAGCTCATATCAATATGTCGTAGCGTTCTGTGTACGGCGAACCAGTGGCCATGAAGGTCATCGGTTCAAGTACCCCTGAAGATCTACTTATCGAAAGCCAGGTACAGCGGTGCGTTGTTATAGAAGCCTGCGCATGCGAGGACGATCAATGCCAGCGCATTGCCGAGGGTGTTCGTCAACCTAGACTTGATCGATGCGGCCGTGAACAGAACAGTTGGTGGTTTGAGAGTAGCAAAAGGAAGTATCGGTTGTGGTTTGAAGCATCGTCTACCAAACCCAGGATTGAGTATGTCTTGTGCGTATTTTAAGGAACATGCTCAGTGAGGTCCCATACCACATCCAGACTTCATGCATTTGGTCATGGATTGTTTTCAACAACAGTAATAATTCCAGCCTCAAGGACCAGTATAACGAGGCCCTGTGCAGGAAGCTAGAGCTGTCTCGGGTGGTTCTTTCGTCATGGTTGGTCGCCGCAGAACTGTTGTCAAGGAGGGGAAAACTGAAGAAGAAAAGGATGCGCAGGCCTCTGCTCTACTGCAAGGACTGTAACAAGAACCTAAACTTGGCTGGCTGGTGTTCCGGTGTCTGGAGTTGAACAAGGCGCAGGGCGATCCTAGTGGTTGATTCCCGGTCTAATTGTTGAGCTCGTCCAGGGGTTGAGCTTGTGAGCTGAAGCGACGTAGACACAAGATGCTACACAACAGGAGCACCGTAGCCATCAGCAGCATGCCATGAAAGTGACAAGTCAACGAAGACGCATGTAAGCGAGCTTGTGCGATTATAGGAAACGTGCTCGCTCGTGGGGCGAAGTTCTAGTAGGTTGCATCGACGGGTTTTAGGGTGACAGATGCACGCTACATAAGCGAATGACGCCGAGCCTCCTTCTCCTCTAACCCAATCGTCGACCCATCCCCGCCGCCTGCATGTCTCCCGAGGTCGTCACACGTCACTGGTGTGATTGGAAGCTCGTCTCGTCGCTTTCTCGTCTGAGTGGTCGGTTTTGAACCGCCAGGGCTATCTCTCGCAGCGAGGCTGGGAGCAAAGGACAGCAAAGCTTGCTTTCGCGATGCTGCCGTCCTTGCTGAGGGCTTGCCCCAACAATTCCTCCCCATCATCCGTGCCTCTCCCAAGGCCGTCTATCGTCGTCGGCCCCGCTGTATGGTTCGCAGCTGACCTGGAATGCGACTGCGGATAATATACTAGACAGCTGCAGTAGACTACCAAGTAGCTACACCGCCCGCGAGATCGACATTGAGCACATACTGTGAGGCCAAAATGCTTGCGCCTCGTTGAGATGGCGACTCTATCTCCTGGTTCGTGTGCGCATTGGAGCTATTGGGGAATAGCGCGCTGACCGGGTCGCATCCATAGACGTTCGCGACTCAACTCTAAAGTCGCTCAAGCTGACTTGCCCCTCCGCCGAGGTCATCGCAGAGTCGCTATCCCCATCCACCGACGACTCGCCTTTCATGGAGCAGCAAGGCTACCCGTTCCCCGAGGTTGGTGACGAGTGGTCCGACGAAGAAGTCCTGATCCCCAGGCACAGACGGAAGACGCAATACATCCCACCATTGCGATTCGAAAAGATCACTGCGACTTCAGCCGAGACGTCTTCCGCGTCGAGCTCGGCATCACCTAGCCCGATCCCGCTGAGCGGAACAGCCAGCCCAAATGTGCCACTCAAGAGCCCGTCGCGACAGGGCGCATCGCGGGGAAACAGCCAAGACGATTTGATACAGCGCTTCTACCAGGTCTCCAAAGAGCGCGATGCGCTGAGGAAACAGCTCCAACGGAAGAGCATGGGTTCGAATGGCATGCCCGCCAGAGGGTCCGCCTTTTACAGAGAAGAGGAAACTACAATGATAGAAGAGCTACTCGCACTGCGATACGAGATACGCATGTGGAGCGAAGAGTACTTCAGCGGCCCGATCAAAACCTCGAGCAAGCGACCGTATCTCCATGGAGCGAAAGAGCTCTTTGGAAACCTCACAGATAACTACCACGTATATCTGAAGAACCCGGACGAGCGGCCACTTCTCATACAAGCATACGTATGGATGCGATTACAGCAGAAGATCTTCAACAACTGGCAGAAAGGCAGCGGATACGTATGGGCCGGCAAATTGGGCGACAAGAAGCTGCGCGACATCAACGACACGCTGAGAAAAGGTAGCACCACCCTTCATACTACTCATTTCCCACCAAACATGTCATACTAACGATATCCAGCTGTCAAGAACGAGACCCAAGCCGAAGAGTACCATCAATGGCGCTCCATGACCGTAAATCTCCTCGTACCTCAAGTCGATGGCAAGTGGCGCCCCACCTTTGACGCGACACCCGTCCTGAAACGAATATCGCGCTTCTGCAATCGCATGCGCCGCAAGCTGCGACCATGGTCCACACAATCGCTACGTGATGGGAAGGAACAATTGGGTACCATAGTGTCCGCGTCCGTGGCGTTAGACCTCAAGATGAAGCGCCAGCTTGCCGATTACCGCTTCGTTACATTCACGGGGGGTAAGAAGGATCAATACTGGGGATACGGCTACTATGACAGCGAGATGGAAGACGTCTACGATGACGACGATGAGAACACAGCTGGCGGATACGGCGTCAATGGAAACGGCAAGGGCAGAAGAGTGGAATTGGCGCTTGCACCCGCGCTCGAAAGATGCGGTAATGCCAACGGCCATGTCTTTGACCAGAGCTTCATGATGGTAAAGGCAGACGTGACCTGCAAGAGACTGGAGAAGCAACGGAAGCAGCAGCCCAGATCAAGAGGTGGCGGAAGTACCGTGGGCTCCAAGAAAGGCAGCAGAAGCTTTTGGGGCAGATAGGGTTTGCCTTCCCCCCTCATCCAAGCCCTCCTCACAATCGGGCCCGCTGTATTCGCTGCACAGCATTGTATGACGGCGAGGACCCTGGTAAGATCTTGCATGTCCTCCTCCTTCCCTCTGTTTTACCACGACTTTATGACGCACAGCCATTTTGGTAGGCACTCTCCGGCTGCCTTTTACCATTTTTGCATACAAACTATACCCGAGAATTAGTATTAGCATTAGACTCGATGCATTTACGACCTTGTACAAGTACTCTAAGAAATCCCCCTCAATATAATGTCCTGTTTCTATGAGCGAAATGTCGTCGAATGTGTCGACCGGTGACTCTGTATTCGAGTGGTATGGGCGATCAACTGTTCGATTCGACTTGGGGTGAAACAGTGAACATGTGGCCGGTTTTGCGGCCTCTGAACAATGATTGAATACATGTCCTGTAATAATCTAATCGTACACCTGCTCATATCTCATTACTCGCGAGGTACGACATGAACTTCCCAATCAGCATCATACGGCCCCTTGACCTTTTCCCTAGGTTTGTCCTCCAAGAAAGGACCCTTGGCATTTGTCACGCCGCTCTCCAAAACGCCCTTCTTCTCGCCTGTGCGAAGGTATTCCAAAAAGTTGACAGAAGTATCAATGTACTCGTGAAGCGCAACTCTGCTGTTCAACGTCGTGCCAGAAACCATCTTCATGATCCAGGGGACAATCAATGGCGCATCGGTGCACGACGGGTGAGCAGTACCGCTCAGCGTCATGTACCAACCCTCCTTGACGCTGTCGATGATCTTCTTCACCACGTTGTAGTGCCATCCTTGGTCGTAGAATTTCGTTTGCTTCTCTGTCCATTCGCCACTTTGCATGACCAGGACGGGTACATCGATGTCCTTGTTGAGTGGCCCGGAGCCCTTGCCAGGGTCTAGTGCGACGCCGCCGTTGATAGGCATTGCCTTTGTGCCAGCAGACTTTAGTGTTTGCATGACACCGGTCGCTCCGTACGAATGTCCACCGACTGTGATGGCAGACAAGTTCAGGCGGTTCTTGAAGCCAGGTAGAGCGTTGCGAGGTAAGTCCGGCTTGAGGTTGACTACTGGAGCGTCGCCTGCGTTTAATTGCGCAAACAGCTTAATTGTCTCGCTGATCTCGGCTTCGCGAAAGTTGAGCTGCGCGGCTTTGAGGTCCAGGTCGTTCATCGGAGGGTCAGCCTCGATATCCTTGAGCTTCATGTGCCAGACCTTTCTCTCTGTTCCGTCGGGATGGTGAACGATTGTGCCCGGTCCGCTTCCATCGCGGTGTTCGACAGCAGCAACAACGTAGCCATGACTTGCGATGCTTCCAAGATAGTGTGCATAGCTTTGAGACATCCCCGCCATACCGTGCGTGAATACCATGCAGGGCAAGGTACCAAAGTCGCCGTCGCGCTTCAACTCTTGATGCTCTTCCTCGGCTGCGCTCATGATCTTTCCAAACCCACCAGCACCACTGCCATCCTCGCCCAAAATCTGCTCAGCACTAGAGAGGATGGGAGCATCGACGACACCAGGGATTACTGTGCTGGAACCAAGAAGCCGGAGCGCAAAAGTGAAGACTGACGAGAGTCTAGGGACGCCTGCGAGCCGAGCATATCCCTCACCAATAAGCGATATTGGCTGAGGGAGCCATGGCCGTGCCCACGGTCGCTGACTAGGTGATGCTAGTGGTAGCGAAGAAGGGTAGTATAGCGTGATGGCTAGAGTGTCCAGTTGGAAGGCCTTTTCGCCGGTGCTTTTGAATGTTGCGTCATGTATGGTCCTCTTCTGGACCTTAGTCTCAACATCAAGTATACCCACCTCGTGTGGTCCGGTGTAAGGCGGAAGTGGCGATACAATCGGTGTTAGACTGAAGATGAAGATGAAAAAGAGTACACCTGCTGATGTGAAGAGTAGAAGGCGCCGCGGCGTGAGGCGGCCCATCCGGAAGACCATGATAAGCAACGTGTGGAACAAACTTCTATCCACGTGACAGGGAGAGTCCTAATGAAGGTCTGTAGAATTGATGGCCGGCTTGCGGGGTTCGTAGACTATTTGGGCGCGTACGCATAACATATGTGGCGTAGGGTGCGCGTCTCGAATCTGGGATGGCGCTGGAGGTTGGCCACCGATGACGTATGCGATATCGGAGATAAGACTCGGAGGGCTTCTACCTGCAACTAGATGACAACCACCCACCCAACCACTATTACATGTCTTTGGCTGGCACATGCAAGAGTGCACTGCCACAGTCTCTGTCTGAGATTCCACGGATCCAGTGGCTTTGCCATTAGCTACCCAGCAGAGCCTACGACACGGTATAATTCTATCATTCGCCAGTGTTTTTATCGACGGCAGCCAGCGAGCAATCTTAGTTACTTCCTTTCCCAATAAGAAAAACTGAGGAGAGATAGATCTCACTCTTTTCATCAAACCCATAATTCATGAGACACGGTCCAAATTCCAATGCTGTCAAAGCGACATGATTTCTAGGCATCCAGCTGTACGTCAACCAATGACCTGCCGAATTCTAGTCCCGTGCACTCAATTGGTTTAGCGATAGACAAGCTCGACAAGTTTTCGTATAGCAAAGTCGAGAATAAGATGGACGGAAAAGTCTCGACGCAAACGTTACTGCTAAACCAGGTAATCAAGCCCTGGGGACGGGAGCAACAGAAATCGCCTCGCTTCTGGTATTCGTGGAGTCAGATGCGTGGTCATCTGCAAAGAGTGGCATTACAGGGCGTGAAAGAGACGGAGCTGTTCCTGCAACTGAAACCTTACGAAATGGAGAGAGAAATTGAATTCAACACATCGACAGCTCGAGGACTGGGCTGCTATATAATCCTGATATACGAAGTCATCTCAGCCGAATCCATGACACTCTTTCATGGCCATCGTCTCGCCTGCAGTTCGTTGTGACAACCTGGTAGGTATGTTGAGCAGCGACGATAATCTATGTGCTGGCACGTATATTGGCATGCTCATTATAGCGAAGAGTCGACGCCTAGCTGATTTGAGATCCCAATACTGCAAGCTCGATACATGAATTGCTGTTGCATCAAACGAGCGTGTAATAGCAGGGAAGCGTAGGCCCGTCGCCTGCGAGCTATTTCAATCCGACATCAGCGTTCCAAGAAACCAAATGGGCAAGGCCAGAACGAGCGCAACCATCAGAGTACTACTAGACGAGGCTGTATCTTCCGAAAGCACGCGACTCAGGGTTCCTTCTCTCGTAGCCAGACAAAGAACCCTGACAACGCAACCTCTGTTAAGCGGAAGGATCTAGTTAGCGAAATCAGAAAAACAGCGTCTCACATAGGCTGAATAGCACTTTCCCAAGGACCTTCACCAAGACATATAGCTTAGCCTCTCAACTCCTCCTGAACTGATCGACCTTTGTATTTACCAATCCGTCAACAATGCCGCTTCCACACTCGTAGACACGTACATACACCCGCTTACCGACGCGTACAGATGTACATTCGGCCGATGACCGCACGGGCCGGATAAACGCATCGGCAAGCTTCCCAGCCTGCTTCCAGCGACAACGACAACGAGGTCTATGATTACCCGAGCCACTCATACCATCAACGCCTTGGCCCTTACCTGACCACCCCTTCCCTATATCATAGCCTTTTAATCCAACGTGCCGCTCCGATGCCTGGAAGGTTGACTTGCATGGAGCCGGAGGTACATGGTCTTTTACCCGGACGATCAGCTCGCCTCGAGTTGTCCTGCGGGCTTGTGCGCCTTGACCCTTTTCTTTTTTCTGTGTTTCCCCGGTTTCCGTGCTGCGCTTTGTCGTTCCTGCATGTTTAATCTATCTGGTTTAGGCGCGGTTGGGTGTGGTCGCACAGGAGCATTGGACGGGGAGGTAGGAGCGCTGTGCAAAGAGTTAGGGATCGTAGTTGCGTTGCGATGCAAAGCTGGACTGCTTCTTTGAAGTCGTGCGCAAGTGGATTAGGTGCCTGGACTCGGGTCTGAGTGGAGCGACCCGCTCGGTTACTCTTTCCATCACCCTTACTCTTACTGTCCCAACATTAAATGCATAGTCGATAAATGCCCAGGCTTCTCTCGTAATCCACCATCTCTTCCCCTATCCACTTGCATCAGCAGCTCCCACCCAAACGTTCCCCCTATCCCATACCGCCTTTAACACAAATTTGCCTGACCTGGCCTCTCCTCCTCCTCTTCCATACCCTTGGCAATGCCCAAACA
>QXCR01000088.1:0-133609 GCA_004380135.1 Stemphylium vesicarium
TGTGAAGAGCTCACTCAACGATCTCGAGATTTTAGTGAAAAAAGCCGATAAACATCAGCTCGGGAGAGTGGCTGCTTCTCAAGCCAGTGACTCCTTCAGCGCTCCTTCACGGGCAAGCAGCTCCTTCGGCCAATCAGAGAGCTCCTACTGCCAGTAGGTGGCTCGTGCAGCAGTACTACTGCTACTGATAGTAAGGGCCTCCCTTTTTGTCAGCACAGTCAGTAGTTCACTTTACAAGAGGCAGTACAGTAGCTAACTGAGCCTACCAGTAGCAGTAGTACTGGCTGATGGAGACGCTGGGCTAAACGGCAGTGGCTGGGAAGCACGGCATTAGTGATTGAAGCCATGTGTGTACACTACATGCAGACAGTTTAGCGAAGGAACCATATGTACTCGGATAAACACATGATCTGCATACTGAAGGTTCAGCGAGGCGTCTGAAACAAGACAGCAGCATTCGGAGAAGTGCCGGATCTTCGCACTGTCACCAACGCTGTCGAGGCCGACAGGATGCCGACGGCTTCGCTCACCCATGTGCTGGCGATCGCGTCCGAGTAAACGGTCACACTATCAATCGATGTCGTACGCGGAGCGCAATAATCAGACCACAGATGGAGGTCTATGCCGTCATCGTGTAGGGGCCTATCATGCGATAGATACGGTCGGAATGGAACCGACTGGCTCGGTATATGAAAGACGCGAGCTAGACGCTGTAACGTTGACATATCGACCACGATCAAGGTTCACACCTACTATATCAGCTGAGTGTCGTCACCGGGTGTGCCTGCCGTGGCCACTGAAACTCACTCCGCAGCAATTCTCCGTGGCCGATCGCAATGTCGATCAGTGACGAGCGCAGGCTCTACCTTCATAGCATTCAGGAACGTGTGGTCACGACCAAATCGATACTAAAAAAACGTCCCGAGGATATGGTTCCCCATGTGGAGTCTTCGGTCCGATCAAGTGATCGGTCGCGCTTGGGCATCATCGGGGAACGGGGACAAAGGGGAAGGACAACTATCAGGCCATTGGGTTGTCATCGGGCCGTCGATGGATATGGGCTTTATCGCAGATTCATGGACACGATGCAGATCAGCCGACGTAATTTCGCTAGCGTCAACTGGAAATAGTAGAGCCTTGGTGTGGTAGTCTAACGTCTGCCTAACATCGTGGAACAGACGTACTCACTACTGCGCGGCAAGTTATTGCGTTGGGAGATTAGAGAGCGTATCTAGTAGCTGCTTTCACACATGACGGGAAGCTGTCAGGAAACCCTTACCACCGGGGCATTTTTTAGACTCGGCCCTTCTCGCGGGTGGCGCAAGAGTATCGCCCCGCTTAGGCGAGCGCGGCTAGAGGTGAGCTAAAATAGGTGCCCCGGATTTACAACCATTCAGATACGTCGGACGTTACATCAAGTCACTGAATGGTGGGGATGGAAATTTGTAGCTGTGCCCTGACTAAGGTACAGAGATCAGGACTGCCGACAGCTAAGATTGGGTTCCGGATTTCGGGACCTTGTAGAGCCCGCTATAGTCACGATGGCTCGTAATGAGCAAGTCTCGCCTACGTGAAGCGAGCGACGAGAATGTGAAGAGGAATTTGGCAGTGCGAAAGGAGCGTTTTCTAGACTGGGAATGACAAAGAAGGTTGAATTTCATTATGTACATAGCTTAATGCTGATCAACGAGGTCTTTCTGACTCTCGCTATCGCTCATCCGTGAACCGTTCTCAAAATGCTGTTCGAACTGTCGCGAAACATAGATGTTCTTGCCATAAGCCTCGTCGTCCTTCGACTTGCGGGATGTCCCATCCATCTCAATTTCTTCATCGACTGTGTTCCTTGTCGTGATCCTGACACCGTTGCCAGTACCCATATTCTTGCTGCTTCCACCGGTTCCATATCCGTATCGTTTGCTGCCAGCCCGGGATGAAAAGGCCGGGACTATCTTGACGATCAGGGGTTTGAGTGCAGGGAGTGATGCACACACGATGGCTAGATTCATTTCGATCGCGGACCAGTAGGCTGTCGGTGCACTGTAGTAGCTGTTGTCGTCTGGGTGTTGGACAAGCACAGTAAGTGCGTGAAGGCGAAGGAACGATACCACGCATACGAACCATCCAATGGTGAGGATGCCCATGAGCGCGTACTTCTGGCGCTTCGCGATTTGTAGATGCCAAATCACACGCACAGGAAGGAAGGCCACAAGGAGATCGGTGACGATGTTAATGCTAGCATTCACATACCAGATGCTATTGGTCTTTCATTAGCAAATTTCGTTCGAGGTGTAGGGTATACCACTTACGTTTTGTTCTCGATACATTTCGCAGTTGGCTGCTCAAGAATCTGCCAATACGCATGGATAGGTACGCATGTCCAGATCGACGTGAGGACCGTCGTGATACCCCAAAGGATGCATACCGCCATAACAATGTGGAGTGGTATGCGCATCTCTCGTACAGTAAATATACGCCCATATTGTAGTAGGATGGACACCTTAGTGAAGGTAAGGCTGGCGTTGTAGAAGATGATACTCCAGAACAGATACTGTTCAAGGTCAGAAAAGAGGTATGCTACCAGGCCTGTTGGACATCTTACATATAATATCTGAACCACCCCTCCCGGAAACTCGATGAATACCGCGTGTTTGCCGTTTCCTGCATCCACCTCTGCAACGAGTCAATGACCGCATCTCTGTCGTAAATTGAATCTGAGCTTACGTAGAACTTGGAAGACTGCTACGACAATAGATAACACCATAGAACAAACTATGGTATAATCCTAGGATCTGATTAGTAACAACCCACTACAAAAGCTCTTTGGTGATTGCTTACCTCCCATCCGAGCTGTCTCCCTATAAATCGAAGACGAGTGAAGATTCGCAAAGAAACAGCAATGAATGAGATGACCGTAAATGCAATGACGATTGACTTGGTTAGGGGACCACGGTCTTCTTTGGCCAAGGCAGCGAGTTGTTCGGGGGGTATTGGATCCATGGTGATTGTCAAGTAGGATGTAAGTGATGGTGTCTCTCTTAGGACATTAATATGCGGAGTTCCGTACGGAGAACCTCTACCCACGCCCCTTTACATATGAAGTATATGTTTCTCGAGTGTGGTGGCGGTACATGTGGTAAGAGTGCGTCCCGAGGGTCCTGGTGTAACGAGCTGCGCGAGCTAGCACCTCAGCACGCACTCAACCTGAGTTCTAAGTCCTGGGGGGATATACCCGAAACTCTAAACACATGAATGGATGGAACCCTGGAAAATGCGAACTCGACGATCTGGGGAGTCGGCACGCCTAACGAAAGGCCTAGACTTAGTGCACGCAGTGGCTGTGGCAGGAAGCCAATCAAATAATGTCTGCACGCCCAGGCGCTTGAGAACTCCGAATCTTGCAAAGTGCAATTGCGCCACGCGGACTACTGAGGCAGGCTTCGGCCGCAGTAGAGCTAGCAGTAATGAGAAGGGTCAGACCATTATGCACGGGTTGCAGAGCTCACCTGCATAATGTTTGGCGATCCCGCAGCGGACATCGGAAAGACCGTGTCGGTCTTCTCGATACTGAGAGAAACAGGTAAGCTTCAGCCGGTTCGCCGGCCGACGATCATGCAGGGGATGGTATGTGATGCAGTAGGTTCTGCGTTGCCCGTCAACCTTCTAGTCCATCACCTTACAATTGCTATCCAGCGGAAGCAATTCCAAGACAAGCTTAAACCCGAGTGCAGCCACAAAAACTTTCAGATGAATATTATTACTGATCTCTCTAGGATCAAGTGGCAGATGGCACTCCACTACGTCATAATATGTGTTGCATACTAAGTGTGGCATTCCTGTGGACAAGGTCGGCCTTGCTTTCGCCAGGATAGAAGGATTGTCATGGGAACTGTTGGCAGTCGCACTCGATATTTGACGTTGATAGATTTCAAGGAATCGGGCATCCGTGCTTTCCTCAGGAATGGGTATCGTGGTAAGCGGCAGCGGATCAGCGCATGCGAGGCATCCAGCGAGAATGTACGAAGGCCAGGGTTGGATGGCTGAAGGACTTAGCGGGGCAAGGTTGCGAAGCCTTCAATTGGCGGCTAAACATCGATCTACCTCCTTACTGGCATTCGAACTCACGGCCTTTGGAGCACCTAGCGCAACGCTAAAGCATAGTGATGGTGAGTTCAAGCTCGATGACATTCTTGCGATGCGATGCGAGTCAGGCTTGCAGACTGTGTCATCAGTCGTTGTCGTGTAGTCTACCAGCCCCTCAGCTTGCGAATTCGTCCGTCCTATGGAGAAGCCCGGAGTGCCTGGTAGCGCATCGCAGTCGACTTGAAGGCTCTTGCGCATTCACATGTTGTTTTGTCACCTCGAAATAACATCGCTGTGAACGCCGTCGGCCCCAACGCAACCAGCCCGAAGATCGGCGTCCGCGAAACACACTTACAAATTACACGTATCTCGACTCTCGGTCGGACTTGCAATGGTAAGTAGAAACACGTGTTCCGCGTAGGGATTGCGTGACTGGCTAGTGCGCGCGTGCAGGCATCCTGAGACGATGTCCGAGTGGACCGACGACTGGTTGCGGCTTGATGTGTTGCAATTCTCCAGCATTGAAGTTTCCGGGCAGACGAAGAGGCGATCAAATGAACTCGATGACATATCCAATTCTTGCATAGAGTCGAGAAGGATGCAATGTGAAGAAGAGAACGTTTCACACCAAGCCAACGCCTGAGGTCCATGATCTCAAGTGAATGGCAGGCAAATCAAAGTATTTCCAGGGTAGAAACAACTCACCTAGGCCTGCATCGTCAGCAGGGTCGGTTAAAAATTCGCGCCACGCCAAGATGGGCCCCCTGAGAGCTTTACGAGATGTGCGAACCATGGTTCTGTCGAGAAAAACGAATGCTGGCGGCAACTGCATGACTGTCTTGGGTGGTATCTTGGTTTTCATAGCTGTGGCGGCTCCCGGAGTAGCTCGGCTAAGAATCAAAGGTTGCATGAAGACGAGAATTTGCAAGCAGGTATATGACACCACAGTTGCTGAGCGGAGTTGCGATGAGGGGCAAGGGTGAAGGAGCTCACTTGCTGCCCAGGCACACAAACGGGTGCTTGGCACGCTAGCGCCCGAAGGAGCGAAGCGGTTAACCTCGGTAACTCCAAGGTCTTCACACGAACGAGAGAATTGCAGCATTCTCCATTGCATCATTACTGTACGCGAAGCCAACAACAGGCTACCTCGGATCTGGCTAAACAAGCGCAGGGCGATTGCAGTATCTTTCGAGTTGAGAGCAATTATGTCTTTTGTCTACCACAAAGCATGTGGGAGGTACATGAAAGATTCAACCTCTTGCGGAAAGACTCACGGGACTCATCATTCCATATGATAGTGCTAGCTTTTAGGCTGATATTCACACAGACGCACAATCGCGGTCGAAACTATCTTGTTCCTTCGCGTTGGATGGCCATGAAAGCTGAAACCACAGATGGCGCCACAGGATAGATCGCCTAAGCGGGAGACGACGTGATCAATGAGGCGAAGCAGTAGAATGTCCTCATTGGGACAACTGCATACCTAACATCACAGCTGTTATCACGTAGAAGGAAACTGAAACACGCCTTGTTACGGTCGATGCGAAATTCCGAGTCACTTTGAACGAGATGCTTCGTCTCCATCACGCGTTTTGGCATACGTCATGTCACGTTGGGAAACGGCACGATAAATGTTCTCAAATATCTGAAAGACGCCCGGCCCATTCGATGACTCTGTGAGCATGTATGCAATGACACCGGATGTCCTTCGCTACATTCCTTTGTCAGGCGTGCCGGTGCATCAGCCAGGTGCTCTGGGAGCCGAAAGCTTGCACTATTTCACGTCCGCATATGCTAGCTGTACCCCGGGGGTCTACATATCGCTTCCCCACAACATGGTGTTTGGTAGGATTTAACCGGACCGTTATTTAGTAGCCTTGGGAATTCCTTCACCGCGGGTGAGATCCATCATTGTACCCAGCAGAAAATCGATATACCGGCGGTCTAGCAAAGTTAGTCTACACCCCGTCGCCTAGGACCAAATGAAGCGATGGTGAAGCATTAGGTGGAAGTCTGTCGTTCCTTTCGAGCTGGGTCTTTTTACCTCATCGGTGTGCGCCATACAGTAGCCTATTTGGGATACGGATCACTACGTCCGTACATGCAATATTGTCACACAACTATGCCTCAGGATACCTGTACATTTCCGCAGCACATCTCGCCAAGTCCCGCGCTTTACACTATCTATTCCCGCAGCGGAACTAGTCCACGTTGAAGTCCGCTCCCCTTGTCATGGGGTGTCCGAATTTCCCGCACCTCTCTCCAGTATTTTATCGTGGTTTTTATTGTCGCTACGAAGAAAATCCCCGTCTTTCTACCCCCATACATCGCTTTTCCAACGGCAGCTATGTAGTGGTGATCGCGCCTATATTCTATCAGCCGGTGGACTTCTGGCTGTAAGGTAGTGCGAACTCAATTCCCTAACTAAAACGGCAAAATTGCTACAGCTGGCTACTAAATTACCGGGTCAGGTTTTTGATCTCGCGGCTTTCTGCTGGGCTAGTTCGAATCCCATGTCTTCGTGTGGTCTCGTTGACCAAAGTATACGGCTTCATACGTAAAATTCACCCGGTTCAACCAAAAACGAGCAGCCGTGTTATTTGTTTTGCCTACCCCTTTTGAGCACTACACAACTTTCCTATCAACCTGCCTTCTCACTTCCTCGCTCTTGATCGCGTTACTATATAGCCCCGCACGCCCTTCATCGCTCGAGGAAGCAGTTTCCAATATGCCGACATGCGTTGCTTGGACGTTACGATGTCAGCGCAATCACTTAATACAGAAGTACCATGAGCACTAATCCAAGACCTCGACTATGATGACGATTGAATGCACGATGTATAACTTTGTGTCGCCTAGTTCGCCACTTTTCGCGTCCGAGAAGACCTCACAGCTTCAGCTCCTAATACTGTCCTCCAGTACGCATCGGAACAAGAAAGATACCGCTGATCACCGCCAACACAACAAATTTCCGGTGAAGCTGTTTTTCAATCTCGACACAACTGTTCGAAACTAGTTGTGATTCTTGAGGGGATGGCTTCTGGTCGGTTTTTAAGGCAGAATATTCGACCGCAGCACGACTCAAAATCTTCACAAATTACATCCCGTCGATTACACGACGAACAGTAACACACGGTGCTGAAATAGCGTTCCAGATCCAAGGATGTGACAAAGTCGGCAGTGGCAGGAAAAGATGGTACAGCGAGATATGACTCACTGTCTTGCCTGAGTAGCTTTTTCCGGTGGACACACTGGTTGCTTTGAAGCTGTTTACTAGTTCGGTGCGACTTGCACAAATCCGCGGAGTGACAACGGCAATTGTAGATTTAAAAGGCGTTCTACCCACGTAGTATTGCTCGTCCCAGTCCTACAGGTTTGCACTCAAAACGACCAACTCTACAGTCCAAGATGCGAGCAGATGAATGATATTTGCACCCAATCGTTGGGTTTACCTTAGCCGGGGGCTTCTTCAGCCAATCGTATTGCTTGAGTGACTCTAACGTTACGTGCACTTATACGATGATCCTAGATCCCACCTCCACTATACTACACGATCATGCAATCTGTCCCCGAACTGAGAAGGTGAAAATCGCCTGCCATTGTCACTGCAGTTTAGCCTGCACATCATAACACACGCACCTTCAAGTACCAAAGGATACCAGGTAACACCTAGCTTTCCAGGAAGTTCCTAAGTCTGCGACCCTTCGTCTTACCTTATATGTACCAAGGGCTTTGATGGTTCTTGAAAGTTTGCAAGACACATTAGCTATTGTCTATAGCCCTTGTCAGTGAAGTCTTGTATGGAATTTCCATCAAAACCACCGTTTTCACAGCTCATATGCTCGAACTCATCTGGAGCCCTGATCTCTTCACAACGTGAGGCCCATAACCCGTGAACTTGCGCGGACGATCTCTAAACCGGACGAGCAATCGCGTTAAAGACTCAAAGCAGCGAACTTACGATCCACTCTCTCATGCATAACGGTGCCCACCTCTTGGGCAGCTTTCCAGTCCTTGTCTAAACATATAATAAGATGACTTCGTCGCTCTCGTCGGGGCAACCCTGAATCACCGCCGCGAAATCCCGAATTGCTAGCGCCCTCAACACCAAGCCGCTACAAATTCTTCTCACTCACTCACGCCTCGCCTCGCCCAAAAAGCCCGCATCATTTCCAAAAGTCAGCGCCTCACAATCGTACTTTGGCCGAGCGCGAGGCTGCACATTTTCAAGCATCGGCGGTACGCCGGTTCAATGATGCGCTGTAAAATCTCCGGGATTGTTGCTAGGAGACGAAGTAAAACCGGAATCCAACCACTTCTACACCACTCGGCACCTGCTCCGACCCATATCTTGTACCACCAAGTAAATAGGTAATGTTGGTAGAATGTTGCTGGCCTCCATCTGTCTAACCACCTTATTAGGACGGGCGCTTAGTGAAAAGAGTAGACCAAGAAAAAAAGTGGCCTGATGGAGTACGAATCAAGACGGAGTGTGCCGGCGATGGTGAAACGACTACACCAGCAAAAGCCGCCTAGTTTCGTCTACGATTGCCAATTCCTGCCATGCGCTTCGTGAGCGACGCCTACGTTTCCAACCTCTTGTATCTTTTGTGCTGTATGAGATTATGTTGTGTTGTGGCGCACGCATTGTATTCATCAGAAAGGTGGGTACCTAAGTAAAGTACCCAGGTATCCCCCCAGGATCCCGTCGTCACGCCCTGCAACCCTTGCGGCCCACGCATGAAACAAAGCGCACCAACCATCTTTCAGCCCTACCCACAGCATAAGGGCGCATTCCTAACGCGCCTGCATCCCTCTGCCACGTGTTTGTTGCCTTACCCTACCTTGATCAGGCATGCATTTCTGCCTTGGCCTGGTTGTACCGCGCCAGCGCTTCCTCACCACTGCTTCAGGAACGTGCTCTAGCAGGCGGCGGTGCGAATCACGACCGGACCCGCGCCGAAAAGCAGGCATCCATTTTTGCCTTGGGCTCCTACTTTTGCTGCGCGCCTGAAGAGAAAGAAGACGCAGAAGAAGGTTCATCCGGCTGAAATGACGTCGAGCCTTGACCACCTGACGACGAGAGCAGCGCAATCTTGCAATCGAACGCGCTAGAAGGAATGGACCATTCGCTGGATTTGCTCCAGGGATTGTGCTGAGTATCTGCAGTCTGACGTCCTCCCTTCCATGGACAACTCCAATCGGAGCATGGAGGGGCCAGGGCTGGGTTGGTTGGTTATCCTTCACGCTGGTCCGGCTGCGGCACGATCCCACTTGCCTTGTTACGATGTTAAAGAAGCATGATGACCGGGTGTGGCGGCAGTAAGCAAAGTCAGGCCATGAGCTGTTACGAATACGATAGCAGCGTCGTTTAGTAGCCAAGGAATCTTGCTGTGCCCCCGCGCGCGAGGGCGGGAGAGAAAGAGCGTCTGAAAGGCGACGGACGTTGCGAGAGGGCAAGGGCTCTGGAGGTGGTAAATTCTACGGCTTCCCAGATGCATATTGACATCACACCTTCCGCATGCGTCCACAATATCGATACGAGTCTTGTTACAATTGGATGTGCAATGAATGCCACTAATGTTCTCGTGATGCTACTCACTTCCCCAGCTGCGAGATCCTTGATAGCTATCATGAAGAAGCTCGGGCTACTGCCGGTTTGCTGGCGCTGGCGCGCGGGGGGGCTGAGCCTGCGAGCTTGCGAGCTTGCTTCACTATTCGCGGCCGCGGTGAGATTGCGATGCTGAAAGAGGGCCAACGGGGTCTGCGCGGGGCCAAAACATAAGGGAAATTATATAAAACCCTTGACACGCTTATCCGGCCTTTTGGTTCCGTAGGTTTCGAAACAAAACGTCCTCATCGTTGCTCATTTGACGACCACTGCTTCCCTAAATCAAGATCATCAATCACGTCTTCATAACGTACGCTCCTTCCTTCCTACGTTCCTTTCGAACCTTTCACGGCATCCTTCACAATACTTTCGAGACTCGACCTTCGGACTCTCTTCACAACTGCCAGACGTCTTTTGCACCTTGTCACACCCAAGCGGCTACTCGATCGAGACAAATACGCGAAAATGAAAGACTGCCCCGAATGCAGAGGAAACGGCACAGTCAAGTGCGAGACATGCCACGGCAAAGGCGGCGATTGCTGCAAGCGATCAGGCAAAAAGCAATGCAGCATTTGTGAAGGCACGGGCGCTATTCACTCAGAGCACTGAGGCATGAGCTGGATACTCAAACAAAAAAAGAGGTGCGTATATCCGTCGAACAAGGCCGGCCAGCAGCAGCACAGCCACAGGTCCCCGCCCCATACTACGCATAGACGTTTCCCAGCTCTCGGCGCTAGCCCGGCCGTCTACGGACCATGATTGACATTGCATCGCGCAGGTCGTCATCAAACCTCCCTTCCCTTTCATTTCATTAGCGAATTTCATCAAGAACACATTTCATCGTCGCGCGGGCGCAACCACCAAAAAAAAGGGGATATGCCATCAGCGTGAATGTCACCGAGTGGGGGGAGAAGAGGCTTTGGCGGCTGCTGGAGAGACTATGATACGCAGCGGCAGGATCGTGACACCGAAGCAGGAAGGAGGACATGCACGCAAGGCCAACCACGTGCATGGGATTATACCCAAGGAGGCAAATTTCCGATTGTTCCGGGAGTTTCAGGTTTCAAGGCGAGGGCGCTGATGTCCCGTTGGTCCGGGAAACATTTCATTGGTCCTCGTTCGGGCGTTGATGTTTAGACGGGGATTGATTTACGGGTGATCAATGGTTCAGCTGGAATTCGTGGAATTGACGGTAATCGCGAGGACGGGGGGTGTGTACGTTGGTGACGTTTGGAGGTCGTCAGGCCCGGAAGAGGGGGGGTCAATCATAGCGTTTGGGCGAACTTAGCGCGACCGCCGTTGCCAATTTCATTCTCCCGTCCTTTCCGATGACCAGCAAATCCACGAACTGCGCCAGTCCCCATGGCATTAATAGAGGAAGGATTTTTATGGTTTTAGATACCCTTTTACCGGTCGTATTAAAAAAGTATAATGTTCTACGAACAAAACATGTCATGAATATATGCAAGGACTGCGGCTTTGCGCGTGCTACGACTTACCAAATGCCGGTGGGCTTACAGGCTGAACGGCATCTCACAAACGTATAATTATTTCGTCCTCCAAGCACAGACAGCACTCGGCCGAGATGCTCGCACTACGGTTGCGAGAACTATGCGACATGCGCCAGAACAAGGCCAGACTCCAAAGCATGAGCGCGCTTGTGAACACGGGATATAAGTCGCTTAGTTGCCCCTTAGTTCAACGTATATCTCTCAAGAAAAACGGACGGCAGACCCAAAAAAATCCAGACCACAATTGCGAGGCGAACACACAGGGCAACGCATAGCTCTATGTGCCATCACTAGGGGCAATCAATGATATTCATGACGGGAATAGGCCCAATATGAGCCAGATACCTAGCAGACATAGGGCGAAAGCAACACAATAACAGCACAGCCACACGACACCCACAAACCCACCACGCCACAAGATGCGACATCACCAAACCAAAACCCATCCAAAAACTTAATCTCATCCCCTCAGCCCAGCCAATCCAATGCCAATAAATCAAGCAAAACAAACAAAGCGAGCATACCGAAGTAACAAGCACCCACCCAGCACATCCGGCAAAGTAGCCCATACCAAGTTTGCAACCGTTGAAACCTTATTACTCAAACCTTATCCCACGCTTTCTTTACTTCCCAGCCCGCGTGCCTGCCTGCGTGCCTCGCGCTAACGCTGCAATTAAGTTACTATAGGAGATGCTTTCCAGCTCGTGCCTAGATAGACTCACGGGGGGCAGGGATCGTGTGGAAAGGGTATGGAAGTTGATCTGGAAAGTCAAAGGTAAGAAAAGGATCTAGACCACAGTAGAGCGTGGACCTTATTTCCTTTCCTTTCCTTTCCTTTCCTTTCCTTTCTACTACTACCACTACTACAATCTCAGGAAGAAGACAGGGGTATCAGACCATGACATTACTAGGCCTTGGGGAAAATGTAAGAGGCGGAAGTAAAAGTAAAATAAAAAAAAGTGAAAGTGAAAAGCAAAGGGTAAGAGTAGAAAAAGGATCTAGATCTTGTACTACTACTACTACTACTACTACTACTACTACTAACTATCCTGGTTTTACTCATCAATCGGACTGATGAACTGACTACCTAGCTAAATGTCTAGGTAGATAAGTGTACACAGAACATCAGGCCACCACATGACGTGGCCTGAGGCCACGCGCCTAACCCACGCACACGTACACATGCCTACGTAATCACACGGCAGAGAAAGTCCAGGGCAATATCGATTCCGCGGAAGCAAAGGGGGAATGAGTCTGTACGAAGCTCCCAGAACAAACATCTCAATCTGTGAGTAACTTCTGTTTCGAAAGAAGAGGACAAACACTAGAAAGATGAAATAAGGAGGGAGGCATACACGTAGACAATACGTCGTCATCCAATCTCCGCCCCCCGTTCTCGCGCGCCATCAACGCGCATGGGACCAGGGAGTCGGTAGGCGAGAGAGAGTGTGTGTGGGAGAAAATGAAAGCTCTAATCTGATACCGGCGGTCTGCCTACACTTGCCTGATTCCATAACAGATAGATTGATAGATAGATAAAGAATTGCTCGGATTAACACAAATTCTACAACTTCGCCTTGACCGCGCCACGCTCCAGCGCGGGCCCATCCCAGATATCGCGCTCAACCGCCCTGGTATTAATATGTTGCATACCGAGCTGTTCGATTTTATCGACGCCCAGGAGGCGCATGCAGGTTTCTGTTTCGGCTTTGAGAACTGTTTGGGAAAAAAGACGTCAGCAAGTGTCCCAATCCAACTCACAACGCAACAGCGTAGAAAAAGATGAAAGAAAAAACTTACTCTCCAACACCCTCTCAACCCCCTCCTTCCCTCCCGCACCAAGCCCAAACAACGCCGCTCTCCCCAACCCCACACCCTTGGCACCGAGACAAAGCGCTTTGACGACATCAGTGCCGCGCTTGATACCGCCATCGACCCAGACTTCGACGCGGTCAAAGACTTCGGGGCAGTACTTTCGTATCTCGAGCAACGTGTGAACAGCAGGCGGCGCGGTATCGAGCGCCCTACCACCGTGGTTCGACAAGATGATGGCCTTGACATGCGGCGCATGGAGAGAAGCGAGGTAAGCGTCCTCGTGCGTCTGGATACCCTTGAGCACAATGGGCTTGTCGGTGTGTTTTCTGAGCCAGGGGAGTGTGGAGCGCCATGTGAGATCTGCGGCTGTGCCCCAGAAGAGGCTCTGGCCCATGCCCATTGATTTGGGCTTGGGCTTCTCCTTCTCGCTGGCTTGGGTGGGTGTCTGCGCGGCTGGGCTGGTTTTGCTGATGCTTTGCGACTCTTGGACTGCGGCGCGGACGGGGAGGTTGGAGCCGACGTTTTTACTGCGTTCGTCATGTTCGCGTTTGCCCGGGACGGGCGCGTCGAGGGTGAGGCAGATGAACTTTATGCAGTCGAGCCTGTTCATGCGCGCGAGTACTGCTTCGCTCTTCTGCCGCTCGTTCTGCACGTACAGTTGCCACCCGAATACTTGACCGGGCTTTGCGTCGGCGACGATTTGTTCGGGTGTCATGGACGCGTTTTGCGAGATCAGGTGCATGGCGCCGTATTTCTCGCATGCCTGGGCTATGCCCCATTCGCCGTCTGGATGTGCGAGTCGCGCCATGGCGGCGGGCGATATGTATATAGGTATCTTGACATTGTGGCCAAGCAAGGTCGTTGAGGTATCGCAGCGTGTGCAGTCAACAAACACCCGTGGCCGTAGCAATATACTTCGGTATACGCTGTTGTTGAAAGACTTGCTCTGTAGATCGTCGCTTGCCGAGAAGTAATATGCCCACGCCTTGTACGGTATCTGCTTGGTGGCTACCTCTTCAATCTCGTCGAGATTCAGCAGGCTATCGATATCCACGGGCCCTTCATCTTGCGCCTCGCCTGTTTGTTCTGGTGTCTTCTCCTCTTTCGGTAGGCTATCTGGGTTCACGGTACCGAGCTTATCGGACGCTTCAAGGTTTTCTTCGAGGATACCAGGCGGGTGGATCGGGTCGTATTCTTCCGTTGCGTCGGTGCCAGCGAGCTGGAGGATGACTTTCGAGCCGCCGGGGTGCTCGGGGAGGAAGCGCGTGACGTCGTAGACTTTGCCGTAGAGAATTACCCAGCAGCTTTCTGCTGTGTTGTGCTGCGCGACTGGCTTGCGAGTTAGCTATCATGCTTGGCGTAGAGGACGGCATTGACTGACCCTCGGAATAATCGAAAACCTTCGCCATGATGTCGTTTGCTTTCAATCGACGTACAATGCTAGCTCCTCGCGGGTATATACAAGTAGAAAAGCAACAAATGCGCGATGAAACTATACAAACTCAGTAAAGAAGAACAAGAAGGAAGAATGCTCAGGTTAAAGCCGACAAAAGAGCAGACGCCGACAATCTATAGCTAACCCGCATCTGTGGGGAAAGAAGCTCGGGGTAGTGCCATCCCGAGTCGGGCAAGACGGGCCGCACTTCTTCTTTTGCAGAGGTAAGCCGCATGTTTGGCTGCGTGATTGGCGGACAAGTATCCTCGACTGTACCATGAATGCGCGAATTGTTCTTGCCTTCAAAGACGATGCCTTACGCTGTGCACGCTTGGACTCGGGCGACCTGCTACATGAGCCGCATCTGTCGACGTGAACGATGACGCTGCCAAGCCCAAACTCTAGCTCCAAACACCGCGGCATCTGAACATGACCTTGGGACGATTTTCACGCATGCTCTTTACAACATGTTCTCGCTTTCTAGAGCGTGTGCCTATACGACGAAAATGATGCGTGGACAAGTATGAGTGTATTCGCATTCATAAATCAAGCTACGGGTATCCTTATTCGAGTCTACAGCTAGCGACAGAAGTATGCTACATGAAATTCTTCAGACGCAAAGAAAGAAAAAAAAGTGAGAAAACGACCGCAAATACAGCCAGTCCTCTACACTTGATCTGGCCGAAGAACAGTCCCCTCACTCTTAGTCCTACGTCTGCGTCTAGCCTCAGACTTGACTTTGCTCCGCCAACCCTCATGAGGAAGGAAGAAAAAAGTATCTTCGCCCAGATCATCAGACGTATTTGCCTCTTTTTCTGTAACCTTCTCAACAAGAACATCCTCTTCGTCGCTATCTTCTTCCGTTGAAGCCTTAACAAGCGCTTCGAGTTCGGCGTGAATGTCCCACGAACAAACACGCTTTGCTCTGCCGTTGGGACAAGGCCACGTCTTCGCCATGGGTGCGGAGATGGAGCGTGCCAGAGTAGGCCTAGCCAGTTTTCCGCCGCGAACTGCCTGTCGACGGCGATGCAGCTGATATGTAGAGCGTTCAAGGAATTGCTCTCGATCGGCTTCATCTACGTATACAATCATTAATGGGGTATCCTAGATTGGATATCAGACATGTGTGGACGGTGCAAGGCGTCTGGAGCAATGAGGGGGCACGGTGTGCAAAGATGCTCACCAACCCTCAACCTGGAGCTCTGGCCAATTCTGCTCCATCTCGCCTTCATTCACCCCTTCGTCACCCCAGTCCATCTTCTCGAGCTCGTTTCGGAAGAAATCCTGCTCTTCTTCGAGAACGCCAGGCTTGGCGCCCAGGCTCTCTGGATATCGCTTGAGGTTGTGCCAGTGCGTGAGGGATCGTAAAGCTTGCTCAAGAGGAACACTTTCGTCAACTTCAGCATCCACGTCACTTCCCGCTAGCCAATCATCTCGGAGTTCCGGTCTGCAGTGTAGGTACACGGCAGTGATGACGCGCATATTGGACTGTCGCCATTTACGGCCGCAATATGGAACCTGGTTCTTGAACAACTTGAGTGTATACAGACGCAACTCCGGTTGCGGTACCTTGAGGCTTTTGCGGAGGAACTGTGACGATTTATATGATACGAGCATGAGGTTGCGATGCGCCTTGTTCTTGCAAATCTTTTGCATGATGCGGAGATAGTTGATCGAGGTAAAGAATGCGCGCCAGGAGAAGGTGGTGATTGGCTCTTTTGGCAATTCATTCGTTGGAAAGCCGAGCTCGTCAACTTCGGGGGGCTGCAGCTGAGCGGCCGGCATCGCTGGCTCAACCCCCGAGTCATTTGTGTCTTGCCTGGAAAGGCGGATCGGGGGGGGAACAGCATCGTCTTCGTCAGAATCGCCATCGCGCCTCCCTTCATCGTGGTGTTGATTCGTCTCATCGTCTGACGCATTCCTAGAATGCGACCGACAATAGTTGAAGAAGTTGAGCTCCTCTTGCTCGCTTTTGAAGTTGACGATCCTCTCGACCTCTTGTAGCTGCAGCAGCTTCAGGATCAGGGGAACATAGCTTGAATCGACGAGTAACTGCGTGATGTACTCAAACTTCAAAACGTGAGACACCTTGAACCACTTCAAGATCAGTATAAGGGTGCCGGTGACTGCTTTATCGAGCACTTCCTGGGTCCGCATAGCGTCGAGCTCCTCATTCGTAGCGACACCATGACCGTTCAAGCCGTTCATATCGGGTCGCCCAGCCGTCGTAGCGTTTTGATTTTCGTGGAATTGAAATCCGCCCTGAAGACCATTGGCACCGCTCGACTGCGTGACTAAAGCCGTGACGTGCGCAAGAATTGCTTTGATTAGGACGATGATCAACGATTGCAGATTTGGCAACGCGACACGCTAGACCTGGGTTAGCACACAAAGCTTGGATAGTCTTTGGTTCACTTACATAGAACTCTTCCACCAAATGCAATCTTTCCTCGGAGCTTCCAGGAGCAGGTGGCTGTTCCTTGGACTCATCGCCTTTTGGTTCGAGTGATAGCTCTTCGATATCCGGATGCTCATCCGCACCTGTCCAGCCTCGCTCATATTTCATAAAAGCGACGCGTTCTTCCCACAGCTGCTTCATGGCACGGGTAGCCTTCATGCGCTTCGCAAAGAGCTCCGCAGCCTCCAGGATCGAGGCAGGTATGTCTGAGCCTTCCCACTTTCGTCCAACAAGAAGATCTTGCAAGTCGGTCGACCCTTTGCCGCCCAACTTGTTGCTGGATTCGTCGAGTGGAGGATATAGAAAAGGGAACATTTGGTTCGTTTGGTAGTTCTGCTTCTTTCCACCCTTGCCACCCGGGCCTGCAGGCGAAGGAGGAGGCGATGGTGCCGGGGTCGCGATATGAACCGGCTGATGCAGGATAGAAGTACTGTTGCCGTTCGTATCTCCAAGTCCAGATCCAAAGACGTGATTGCCAGCTACTTTGTTCGGATGATTCTTGAGCGGAGGCAGAATGGAATTATTTTCCGGTTCTAGAGGGAAAAGCGGGAGGGGAGGGTTGTATGCCGGGTATTTGGAACTGATCTCTTGACGGAAGAGGTGATAGTCAAGTGGTGAGGCGGTAATGAGAGGCTGTCCTTTTGCATCTTCAGAGTCAAGACCACTATCCTGGAACGTCTCTTTGACTTTCTTGACTTCTGCGAGACCGCCAAAAGTCACGAGCATCGTTTTCCATAGAAGTAGAGAGATCTTGCCCAGTGGAAGATTGATCGACTCATCCCATCTCAGTTTTGCAATAAGATCAACGAATAAGATGAGCAGGCCTGGCTTGTTCAGATCAAGGATCGCAGTCCGGAGCCTCAGATCCTTTCCTGTCTTCTCCTCGTCGCGCGCGACTTCCAATAGAACATAGACGGCTGTCATTGCACACCAAATCTCGCGTCGCTCGGCTTCTTTCGAGTCGCGTTGAGCTTCGGGCACTACGTCAACCCCGCATGCTTTCCGGAACGAAGAGTCGAGCATATCTACAATGCCCTGTACACCGTCGCATTCGGCAAGCAGGTATACGTTACGCTTGATGAGCGCGACTTGTTTCCCTGACCTTGAGTATGCCGGGCCCGCGTTTGACCCTCGCCCTGATGTTGCCTCGCTATCCGTCGTTGGCTCAGACAGACCTGCAGTCTCATACCAGCAGCCAAGAAGCACGTAGACCAGCGCTTCCAGCTTCTTCAGCCTCGCGACAGGATCAACTTCCTTCAATCCAGCCAGCAAGTGTCTCACAAAGTCTCGGCGTTGTGATGTCGTCGCCGTGGCCCAGTCCAAGCCATGCTCGCCGTTGGCTACGCTGGTCAACCCGTGGAATGCGCTCCACTCCAACGCATAAGAGGCCTGTGTCTTCAGCAGCATCGCCTGCTCCTCCACGGCGTATGAGAACCACTCCTCCAGCTCTTCCTCAAACGACGAAGTATCATCGTAGCTGAAGGCGTACGGCGCGGGCTCGACTTTGGGTATGCCTCGAACGAGGTGCTGCAACTGCGCCAGCGAAAGCGAGTCGTTTTGCGGGGTATCTGGAGGCGGTCCAGGCGGCGCGGGCGGCGGTAGATGTGGCGCGGGGGTTGGGCCTGAAGAACCTCGTTGTAGCCCCGGGCGTGCTGGCAATGTGAGGGGAGGCCCAGCCTGGGGTTGGTTCTCGTCTTGGTCGAGCAGCAAGCGCTGCTGTTCGGCTGTATCGAGGGGTAGGTCGAGCTCCTCCTCAGGCTCGGCTTCAATGACGGGGAAATCAGCGCTCGTGTTCCCAATCAGCTCAGCCTCGTCGACTACGGGCGGCACGAGTGGCTCTTCGGGCACTTGGCTATTCTCCATGGCCGTATGCGACAGGTGTCTGGGACGTGGGATGCGAGGCCGTCTAGTAAACGTGTTGTGCCCACCACATCTGGGGGGCGAGTTCACGTGCGGTGCATGACTACTCGGAGGGATAGTCAGGAGGACGTCTAGAGCTTGTGGTCACAGTTCGAGAAGGTGAGTCGCTGTGCGAATGCAGGTGGGGTGGGATGCGCCGTCCGCTAATGCGTAGGCAGGGTTCTGCTTAGCGCCACTTATGCTCTTTGCCGACAGCACTCTCACTACCACGATGCAGGTACGGACATTGGCAAGCTCATCAAAAAATCCATATCATTGAAAGTAGCTCGTCTGGCTGAGAAATATATCGCTGACCCTCCCTATAGAACCCTAAATCAAAAAGAAAGCCACCATGGCCTCTAAGTAAACCGAGGCCTGTACCCACACGCAATTGCGACCGCCAGATGCAGACGAAAAACGACAGCCTGTGCTGGCTGAGCGAGTGATACCTCCACTCGTATGCGCCGAGCTGAGAGTAAGCATTTGTCAACACTCCCCGTGTAGACAAGAGAAAACGGTGTGCATCGACGCCCAGTAGAAAAGAAGAACAGATATATATCTCGAGAGAAGTAACAAAACTGCGTCAACATCGTGTCGAAGAAACATGCTCAGCGAAAGAAGTCGGGTAAGCTGTCCAAATCCTACATCGGATTCGCTCCGGTTTGCTCGCCATTCTCTTGGCGCTCCTTGATCTCGTCGGGTAGGATGCCGTTGTTTTCGCACGCGCGCTTGTAGATCTGGCACTCATCCCATGCGCGTTGGCACTCTGCTTTGAACTTGTCGCAGCTGGCACTGAGCTCGGTAATGGCTTGCTCCGTCAGTAGCTTTTCGAGCGTCCATTTCTCGATATTTTGCTGTTCATTCTCCTTGAGTTGGGTTATGAATTGTACAGCCCGTTGGAGAATGGAGCCCTTGTTCTTTTCGCAGCCTGGCACAATCTTGGCCAGTTCGTTGATACCTTCGTTAATGGTCTCACGGCGACGGCGTTCAACTGTACTTGCGTTAGTCGTGAAGCGTTGGAGTGTGAAAGTATATGCATACCCTCTTTGTGATTATCCCTCCGCACCTTGTGCCACTCTTCTGTGCCGACCTGAGGCTTGTGGGTGGCGCTTTGTGGTGGCGAGTCGCTGGGTGCTGTCTGGCCCGGCCGACCCGTCTGTGTTGCAGCTTTCAGAGCCTCGAGACTGAAGTCCTGCATGCCCGGCTGTTGTTGGCTATGGTCGCCCATGCTAAAAGAACCATCGCCGGAATTTTGCGTCTGGAACTGCAGTTCGGTCGCTTGGGGCACTGTCATCTGGTGGTAGGCAAGGGCGGCGGCTGCGGTATCGCCCACACTTGCCGTGTTGGTCCCGCCATTGTGGTGCACGTCGAATTGCTGGTTCATGTCGTCGTCGGCGGCGTTATGCGCGGCGAGGAATGAAGCAGTCGCTTGGTCGGTCAGGTCGTTGTTCGAATTGTGGGGTGCGGGACGGTTGATGCCTTGGTCGCGCGTGTCGCGCTTTCGCTTGTTGGTGTGTACGCTGTTGTGAGCATCCAACTTGCCGTCGGTCGGGTAGCCGGCGGTATCAGCCATGGTATCGGGCGGGGGGTATCAAAGGACAGTGAGGTGAAGGCAGTTATCAGCAGCGCTGCAAGCTACTCTTGGCGCAACAAGTGATGCGCGTGGGTTGCTCAGATCGTGGACCCTGAGTGGAGAGGCGCCAATGACGAGCAGGCGCGGTGCAAGCGGGTGATACGGCGTCGATCTGTCGGCGACGGCGATGTTGTGGTGCGTGAACGGCTACAGCGGAGGGGAAGGGCTGTGAGGGGGGCGGGCTCGCTGGTGGAGTGAGGTAGAACAGACGCGCTCTCAGCGTTTCGTCGCAGGCGCAAAGCACCGAGGCGGGGGGAGCAGTCGCGGCGCTTTGCCCACCAGTTCACGCGTAAGCCAAGGTCGCAGAAGAGGGTCTAGTAATCATGCGCTTGGGGGTATGCGCATACAAAAGTCTGGGTTCGACAAACATTAGCACGGGCGCGAGCAGCTGAGTAGGTGAAAGTGGTGCGACAGAGGGCCCCCGCAAGCCGACGATTGGGCGCATCGAGATTCCCGTTGCTGTGAGACGGAGCTGTCACTACTCAAAAGAGATGCGTCGTATCGTGCCATCGGGTGGATCGTAGGAGGAGCACAAGGGCGTCGTGCGTCGTTTCGTTGTGGATGCGCGTCTCCATCCAGTGCGGGATGCGGAGCAACATCGCGGCCAGCGACGCTCTCTCTTGGGCGAGGGAGAGGCTGCCACAACTGCCGCACGGGCGAGCGCGACTGTCGCAAGCGGATCGCATGCCGTAAAAGGGCTCCAGCAAGGCTGCACCGACCGGCGCACGACGTGCCCACGACTCTTTGAATGGCGACGATGGCGGTCGGACTCACCAAGTCTCGCTGCGAGGTTATACCACTGCGCGAGGTAACGTGATCCCCTCGTGAGATCACTCAAGCAAAGACGGGGCCCTCGTGAACTTGGGGCAGATTGGCGGGAAGAAAAAGCTGCGCAATTTGGGCTGCCTGAAAAGAATAGAAAAGTCTCTCACCTTGATATTTCAGCGATTCGAATGGCTTTCAGGCAGGACTATCAGCACGAGTTGAACAATCACCTTTGAATCACGAGTTCAAGGTAGGCGGCGAGTGCACGAGGAAGATGGTCACGGGTGAGGGCGGGCGGCGCTATCTATGGAGAAGGGAAGGGCCACTTAGAAGCGAACGGAAACCTGGCGGAGCCTTCCCAGGGTCGCCAACCAATCACGACCGCCCTCAGCGCCATGCCAGCTTTCCCCACTCCCAGCCCGCCGCCACCTTCCAGGCCACAGTGTGCGCAATCAAGTTTGAGTGGTGACAGCTCTGCGTCGAGATGCCTTTGCAGACTGTCGTTGTCTGATCTTCAAAAGAAGTCTTTTATCTCCAAGCCTCAGGCCTGACTAGAGACGTGGCTAGGCGGTTCCACAGGGGGCCGGGCATTTCCCACCACCACGACAACCCATCATGCTTTCAGGCCAGCCTCACACTGCCATGGCATCGTACGGATGACACCCCTCTAGACCACCTAGGCTCAGCCGACACCTCCAGCAAGCATTCACATGGCTCTAGCAGAAACAAAGGTGTGGCATGTGACACGCTGCCCCCCACATTCTCGAGCTATCGGCCACTACGCCTTACCCTTTTGGCTCATGGTTTGGTCATGCAATACATTCGTCAACTCTCTTCCACTTCGCCATGTGTGAATATTCACCCTTAACGTTGACTTCTTGATATGGAATGGACTGGTAGTGAATGCGTTTGCGTGTCTTTATACAAGGAGAGTTGCTGGCCTCATAGTGATGTATAGCACTGGCGTCCTTCATCGTCTGGTGATACTCTACGGGGTAGTAGAACTTGTCTTGCATGCGTCATCAAGGATCGCTGCAAAGTGGTCTGGCGAACAGCCAGCCCTGCATTTTACCAGGCCTGTCCCTGGCCATTTTTGAAGGCGACATGTCTCTGATAGTCGCCGTCACTGAGTAGGTTACATCGTTCTCGACCATCTCAGTGCAAGGATGACATTATGCGGGCATGGATTTGACAGAGATTATTTATGCTTTCTTGATGAAGAGGTCCAGGCTGGTTGTTCTGATGAGGAGAGGCTCTTCGCAGGTAGACGCATACCCACTGACTGAAGGTTTCTCTTTATCCCTTTCCCGTGTGTGTTTTTTATAAGCTGGCCTTGACCAACCTTGCGATCGACATGGCTAGCTTCTACAATGCCTTCTATTCCATACCTACGCCGCTACAAAGCGACCACTGCACTTTTTTTCACACACGAAATGTGGCAGCCTTTCTCCGTTGTCATCTAACTCGCTCGCGTTACCCATACAGGACACCTTGACGTTAGACGATAAATGCAAGCTGCCCTGGCTATCACAAATATAACTCAGAATAACTCAGAACAACTCAGATAGTGAGCATTCATACAGGACATACCTCCAAAGCTCAAGCCGTGAGAAAAACACTTCCAATCATACCAAAGACGCCCATCACAAGCCCAACGGCTCGATCCGGGAAGGTAGGAAGTAGCCAGCAAAGGCGCAAACCAATAACCTAGAATACCATCTTCCATGACATAGTTCTTCGCCGTCCTTTCTCTCTTGTCACACAAATCCCATATTCCCCAACATGTCCTTGCACACTCACCCCACCTACTCAAAAACAACCCGATTAACCAACCGCCCAACCCCCCCAACCTCAACCTCCACCACATCCCCATCCCCCAAAAACCCCTTCGGCTCCATAAACAAGCCCACCCCACTCGGCGTCCCCGTAAGCACCACAGTCCCCGCCCTAAGCGTAGTCCCCCTACTAAGATGCTCCACAACCTCACCAACCCCATAAATCATATCATCAGTCCCTGTCTCCTGCCTCAACACTCCATTAACCCACGTCCGCAACTTCAACCCCTGCGGATCGCCCAGCACCCCCGGAGCAACAATACACGGCCCAATCGGCGCGAATTTATCAAAGGACTTGGCGTAGCCGAACTGCCCGCCTGAGACGGACGCGGGGAGCTGGTAGTTTCGTGCGCTGAGGTCGTTGCCGATGGTGTAGCCCAGGAGGACGGAGCGGTAGTCTGCGGCCGCGACGTTTTTGCAGTCGCGGCCGATGATTAGGGTTAGTTCGCCTTCGTAGTCAAGTTGCGATTGGCAGGGGCGTGGGATGGGGATGGTGTCCAGAGGGCCAGCGAGGGCGTCGCTGGGTTTGGTGAAGATGGCGGGGTAGGTGGGGATTTGGAGCTAAGAGTTGGGGTTAGAAGGGGGTTTCTGTTTTGGAGGGGAGGGTGCGTACGTTGCATTCTTCGGCGTGGCGGCGGTAGTTGAGGCCTACGCAGTGGATGATGTTTGTAGTCGGCAGAGGGCATAGAAGCTACAATTTGTTTTCTTCATATCAGCTTCATCATTCTTCTTCTTTTCACTACTCTTTTCCATCTCAATCTCACATTAATTTTACCGTTATGCGAAAAAAAAACCCCCCCTACTTACCTTCCCAACCGTAGCCTTCCCTCCAGTCTTTCTAAACCCACTCTTAACATCCCCATCAAGCACCTCAACAACACTCCCCTCAATCTCCTTGGTCGCCATCTCTTTCTCCAGATTGCCGTATACTATCTTCCCCGCCGTGTCCTCGAACCGGATTAATCGCTCAAATGCCGCCATTGCTCGCGCTGTCGTTGTGCTGAAGTTTACCGCCGCTGTTGGCTGCAAGAACGTGACCTTGGGAGTGGACGTGATGACCCCCCTGTAAGTACAACCCAGATACCTCGGTGCAAACACTGACTTATCAACAATACTCGCGCAGTGAACAAGACCTCTTCTTGTAGTCGGCAGAAGAAACATTTGCAAATTGTAACCTTGGCCGGGATGACCAAATGCTTATCAGCGATTTGCGGATATACGAAGGGCGTGATGCGCGACTATGCGCGTTCGGGCTGATTTTGCCCCACGTACGCGGGGTCGAGGTTTCGGCATTTGGTTCTCCGAGAGGGTTTGTTGGCAGTGCACGCGGGACTGCGCGTTAGGGCGTACATGTATAAATGAGAGATAGAAATGAAATTGTTCCACTGATATACAGTAGGTGGGAAAAGGGCGAAAGGAATGGCAAGTTCACTTGTCGTTGCACCCAAAATCCAAGTTAAAAAAAGTATGTGGAACAACGTTTGTATTTATCAAGTCCTTTGCATCTCGCGTCTTGAACGCGTGGGTATTTTTTTTATATCCTACACACAGGCTAACTGGTCGCCGCGATTAATTGCTTTGGGCAGCTAATCTTCTTCTTCATGTTGTGGTGGGTGAGTTGGTGACAATGCTTCAACCACTCATCTCCACATCGCCATTGCTCGCCGCAACCGCCCCAGGATCCAGCCTTCCCAGACATCCTGGGCAGTTGTGCAACACCATATGCGCAAACATGTCGCAGTCGATACAGAAATGACTCTCACAGGCCCTGCATTCATACCTGCCGCTCTCACTAGCCTTTTGCTCCTCGCCGTCGTCGTCATCCTTTTTCGTGCCATTGGCTTCGCCGTTTTGCTCGCCTTCGTTGTTCTCTTTGTTCTTGCTTGGTGGATTGCTAAAGGCAGCCAAGCAACCAACGCACTGCTTACTGCCCGTTTCGCGAGCGCGCGACCACGAGACTGTCGCCCAGTTGCGGAGGGGAAAGAGATGATGGTAAGAGCGCGCCAAGTGGGTCGAGAGAAGAAGAGTGAGTTGACAGGAAGGACAAGTAATGGGCAAAGAGCAGACTTTTGCACTGCACCGAGAGCATGTGTAGCCGCCCATTGTCAGGTTTCCATGGCATGCGCACATTGTCAATTGGTCTTCCACTACGCGAGAAGGGAAGCCCATCATCATCAGCGCAGCTGCAGATTCCGAGGACTGGGCTGGCGGTGCGGCTACGGTCGTGTCAGCAGGTGCAGATTGTCGTATGACGGGCGGTGTCGTGGTTGCAAGGAGCAGCTCCTTCAGCATCTCTTGATCTGTTGCGATGGTATACTCAGATTCATCGCCCGCGTTCGTTCGTCGGACGATTTCGGTGCAAATCTTAAGCCGCGCGCTCATGCCGATTATACTGACGCGTATCCGGTCCCTCATGCATGCTTTGATGGATTGGTGAATGTCTCCAGGATCCAGACTGAGCAAGCTGCCGAAAACCACAATGACCTCTCGCGTGCCATGGCTGGGTGTGTGATATAGTGTCGCCCTCGCCAGTTCCAACGCATTCTGTAAACTTGGTGACCCCTTGGGTTCCTTGCCGTCATCTTTGCTCCTCAGGCCTTGTATCGCCGCAACATGCTCTGCTGGGTTGCCTGAAAGCTCCGAGACTCGTATGCAGACGCCGTCGTGCATACCGAGAACGCTCATTTGTGATATAGGGTTCTGCTCGAAGAACTCGCGAACGTAGTCTTGGGTGTAGTTGACCATGGTAATGAAACGGTTCGGCCGCATGTCCTTCTCCATCATGGCCTCTGAAAGATCAAGCACCAACACAACGTGTCGTATTATGCCTCGTTGGAAGGGCTTTGTATCTTTCCGTAACCTCTTGCGCTTCCGCTCCTCTTCCCGTTCTTGTACACTCTGACCCAATGTGCCATCGTCAGCCGGTTGTATCGTCTTCTCTACTGTCCGCGAGTACTCCGTCTCCCATGCCTGCCGCCGCGGTGCTTCCTTGGCAGGTACTTCCACCTTCCGCCTTTTACTAGCTGCGGTAGACTGCGCACGCGTACTCGAGGTGCCGCTCTTTGTGCCAACATACTCGTCATCAGAGACCTCGTCCTCGAAGTCGTAATCGGAGTCGGCCATGCTCCGTGTGCAGTTTTAGGGCTCGAGTGCAGCGGTTGTGAAGTCTAATGACGAGATGGTCGTATCGAATACGGTCGCGAAGATATGCAGGAGCAAGTGAGGGCGAGCTGACACGGTTCGGCTAGGGTGTGCGCATTCGCGATGTGCTGCGTCAAAGGATAGAGAGGCGTTGTGTGCTGGAGCGGAGATATTAGACGGCGTTGAGGACTGTCCGTATAATGTCGAAAGATACAGGTGCAAAGATAGAGCTAGTGCATTCGGTCCTGCCAGAAACTATGGTTTCATCTCAACGTCAGGTACCAAACGTTCGGAGCTGTGGGTGGGCTCGCGGTTGACGATCACAGCTCCACATCGGTCTGCGGAGCGTGTCGTACACGTGATAGATTCAACGCGCGCTCACGTTTTTGCATGTGAAATCGAGTTTCGCATATATCAACAGGATTCATTTAACAAACATTATATATATCGTAGCAGAAGCTGGCATGACGCATCAAATGCGTCCAATGAGCCCCAAAATGGTATACGCTATGCCTGAAAGACAGCCATCATCAAAAACATTACGCCGTTGCTTTTGCAGCCCCAAGATTACCAGTCAGATCCTAATTATATGCGCCAGCGCCAGCTACTGTTGGCATCGGCCAGTCGTCCTCGGTGATGCTCGACCAGAACACCCAGATCATTACGACGGATAGGAGGGTGAAGAGCGTCGAGAACAGCCCTCCGTTGATCTTGCCGTCGGTGCCGTTGCAGATGTGGACGCTGATGACGTACTGGAAGATCTGAGAAATAGCGAATAGGAGGGCAGCAGCGAGCAGGTATACTGAGCAGGCATGTTAGCGAGAGCTAGGTGCATGGCGGCAGTGAGAGGACTTACGCATTGGTTTACGCTCTCCTAGGATACGCAGGACCAGGAATGCCTCCAGCAAGAAGAAGACGACGATAAAAAACAGCGGTACAAGCTGGTAGAGGGTGTACAGAGCGTATGCCTGGTTGGGTGGGCTGAGCGTGGAGTTCCAGAAGTCGGTCCATCCAAGTCCAGTGTCGAGGGCGATGTAGCCGGTACCGACGAAGATGATGACGGACGAGATTAAGAGAAGTCCGATGGACACTGCAGTGCCATCGTCAAGTAGCTGGTAGCCCACAGCGCCGTTGAGCATAAGAATCCATGATGTCGCAGTGATGGCGCCGATGTGGATCGCAACGAAGACCTGCACCAGGATTAGAAATGGCTATCAATTGCGCGTGGATGGACAACGTACGATGCGCACAGTGTCATTGAGGGGAAATCCGCCAATGGTGAAGATCTCGCAGATGGATATAACGATGTAGCCGAGAAGGAAGAGCTGCATCTCTCTGCGCGAGGTCAGCCCAGCATTCTCACAGCACTCTCATAGGTAGCATACCTTCTTCCTACAGCGGCCTTCTTTCTTTGCGATCTCCATACTAGGAATGCGGAAACCAGGATGGCGATGCCGCATAGTATTATCGAACCTGGCGGTGTGAGCAAGACGTCTCCTTCAAATGCGTGCGCGTGCAGCCCATACCCAAATTGTGCAGCCTGTCACCTCCGCCCACTGAAAAGCCTTGCAGTGTGCAGCCGTCCTGCCATCCGGTGTTGTCTTTCGTGGACGCTGGGTTGAAGAGCTGTGTGAAGCATGTGGTTAGCGGCGCGGTCGCGAACAATGGCCGTAGCCGGGCAAAGGGGTGGAGCGATGGCAACATACATAGCAGACTATCAGTGGGTCAGTACGTGTCTGTAATTTTGCGGGTGAATCTCTTCCTACCTGGTAACGTGCTCCATTGGTTGCCAGAGTCTCTGCAAAAGTCGGAAAACTCTCCATAGGAATTGACCATGTTTGTTGATTGTACGGCGAGCGAAGCTCAGCCTTGCACTCGGACGGGTCGAAGGATGTAGAAGATTGCTGTTATCTCGGCGCAGCGATAGAGGTAAGACTGGCGCAATCGCGATAGGTGGTGGACGTGATAGCGGACTGCAGGATGGGTGAGGCGGAGAGATGATGTGATGCAGCGTCGCCGTGCGTGGCTGGGGAGCTTCCTTGAAACAATGCAGGAAGCCAAGCTTTCGAGGTTTGGTTACCGGGGCGGGTTTTGTGGCTGCACAGGCACGGGTCCCAGCTTTGAGATGTGTGAATCTGCGCGCGACCAGCCCCTTTGACTACGGAAGCTAAAAATGTAAGATTGATGTCGCGTTAGAGCAGTCGAGGTGAGGGCAGTCCCTGCGAATTCAGCCTGACGCGATGCGAATCCCTTCAGGCGCTCATCAGAAGCAAGAAACCCACGATGCCGAACAAACACGTTAATCTCGGTGGCAGCCAATGGCAGGCACTGCTCAAGCGACACTAGGCGGTTTCAGGACAGGGGACCGTAGATCAGAGATGTGCGCCCAGCGGCAGAGCAGCCCATGCATCTTGGATGTGTCAAAAACCTGGCATGACGATGCCTGCGACACCGTGTGGCGTGTGTGCTCCAGTCGTGGACAAAAGCAGCCTCTGCAGCGTTCATCGTGCTGCTTTTTGTCGTCAATCAACACCGCACGTACTGTCCATCTCTCTATGAACCACTACCTCCCTGGGGCAGGCTAAAGATGCATGTTTCACCAGCCCGTAGCTCGCAAACATCAGGAGCTCCGGCGTTTAGAGGGTCGATGCAGTGGTTCTGGATGCGACATGACGTCTGACGGGTCAAAGTATAAGAATGAGTTGTAGCCTGCCCCCTCGACATGGGCGGAACCCACCGTGATATATCGAACCCTATTTAGCGTTTTCTCCATCCCCACAGCTAGCACTCCTTTCACGCGCGAGCCGAAGCAAGCGACACTGTGCTGGAGAATCGCGCTGGTGGTGGTCCACGAGGAGACTCCCATCGCTCTTATCACCCGCTATAGCCCAGTGCCGCGTCCCCGACACATGTCTTATGCAGCCAAACATGCGACAGGCGCCTCATTCTTGATATTTTTTTTTTATCAGACACGTGGACACGACATGCAGGGCCAGCAGAAGTCGCCGCCTGCATTATGTGAGGTTGTTCGCGGCTCTCCTTCCGCTTTCCATGCACTTGTCTCCACGCGGGGTATCAATCGACGATACTAGCACCCCCAACGTGACCCGCCTCCACTGGCCTCCCCATATTCGATGTGTATGACCACGTGAGCCAGACCGAGCAAGCACCGGTCATCGTGTAGTCTGTAGTGTGTCCTGCGGGATCTAATGTCCCGCGGCTGTCGCAATGTTGCAGGGCTGATGGTACCGAGAAAAGCGACGACATAGAGCCTCGCTATAGATAGAGATGCGCAAACAAATCATGGCCAACACGAGTCTTTTCCTGCTTGCACATGCCGAGCTCCTCAGCACGCTCAATCCGCCGTCATGTCCGCCACATGTTCGGACCGAGCAGGAAGAAGCACTCCAGTCTCCAGTCTCCAGTCTCCAGCTTGCCCTTGCCAAGCACCCCCCGGCAACGCAGCCCGGTCAGGGACCTACATTCGTTCGCATGCTCCCAACCTCTGATCACGAAGCACTATCGTGCCCAAAAACCTTTTCAGTGTAGCCAGATGTGACCGAGTTTCTCACCGCCCTCGCGCTAGCTCTATCCACAACCCACTTCTCGGCTGCTTGACCCTGTGACGTGCCCCAGCAGCCGCCTTTTCGTTCCTTCTCCCATCCACACCTTGGAGACGGGCTGCTCCCAAACAGCTCGCAACCTTCACCATTCCTTCACATTCGAGCAACAGCCGGAGGCCCGCCAACATCCCGCTCCACAACCTCGCGTCATCTGCCCGGCCGCGAGACCACGATTCTGCCCATCTGCTCGACGACCACGATAAGGACAGCGCACGCTCCTCCTTCGACACCCCTTCCTCCGACTCTGACCTCTCCGTCTGGAGCGACACGGGCGATCTTGTCGACCAGCTTGCAGACCGAGAAGATCCCCTCCGCCTCCGCCTGGAAGAGGGTCATTCCTCATCAAAGCCACGGCGACACCAGAAGCGGACCCGCTTCGCATCGCAAGACTTCCACGAGAAGGGTGCCAGAAGCCTCAGATTAGAGGATATTGAAATCCCCGATCCGGGCCCTCGCACAATCTCAAAGGCTGAGAAGATACTCGCCAGCATCATGGCTCCCAACGATGGGCCGTCCCGTATCCACGGGCTACACGGGAAGAAGCTAATGTGAGCTGGATACGACGACCGCGTTTGAAGCCCATCGCTAACGGCAGCAGCTACTTCACAAGTGTATTCGTCTCGTTAGGTGTGTTCTTGTTTGGTTACGACCAGGGAGTCATGTCCGGAATCATAACGTGCGCCGTCCCGAACCCGTCCGGCCTCGAGCATATCTGATAGTGTTACAGGGGCATCTATTTCAAGGACTACTTCAACCAGCCTACTGCTGCCGAACTGGGCACAATGGTGGCCATCCTCGAGGTTGGCGCCTTTATCTCTTCGCTTGTCGTTGGCCGCATCGGTGATGTGCTCGGCAGAAGGAAGACCATTCTCTACGGCTCGCTCATCTTCGTTGTCGGTGGAGCTCTCCAGACACTTGCCAACGGCATTCCAATGATGCTGCTGGGGAGAATCATTGCTGGTCTCGGTGTCGGTTCGCTATCCACAATCGTCCCGGTCTACCAGTCTGAAATCTCGCCGCCGCACAACAGAGGAAGGATGGGTTGCATCGAATTCACCGGCAACATCACCGGATACGCCGTGAGTGTATGGGTCGACTACTTCTGCACCTACATCAAGAACGACTGGTCGTGGAGAGTTCCTCTCTTCATGCAATGCATCATGGGTCTTCTCCTAGCAGCAGGTAGTCTGCTCATTTGCGAATCCCCAAGGTTTGTCCCATTTGCCCCACTCTCGAACTCGACTGACCCCTCACAGATGGCTCCTAGATAACGATCATGACGAGGAGGGTATCGTGGTTATTGCCAATCTGTACGGAAAGGGCGATATCCACAACCCTAAAGCACGAGATGAATACCGAGAGATCAAGATGAATGTGCTGCTCCAGCGCCAGGAAGGTGAACGCTCATACGCCGACATGTTCAAAAGATACTCCAAACGCGTCTTCATTGCCATGTCCGCACAAGCCCTCGCGCAACTCAACGGCATCAACGTCATCTCATACTATGCACCCCTCGTTTTCGAAGAAGCTGGCTGGTACGGACGCCAGGCCATTCTGATGACTGGTATCAACGCCATCACTTACTTGCTGTCGACTATTCCTCCCTGGTACATTGTGGACACTCTGGGTCGTCGAAAGATTCTCTTATCTGGAGCGCTCATGATGATGGTGTCCCTTTCCGCCATCTCGTACTTCATCTTCCTGCAAGCTTCATGGACACCAAACATGGTCGTCATATTCGTCATGATATACAACGCCGCTTTTGGTTACTCATGGGGTCCTATCCCATGGTTGTACCCACCGGAGATTCTGCCCCTCAGCATCCGTGCCAAGGGTGCCAGTTTGAGTACCGCGACCAACTGGGCTTTCAACTGGCTAGTTGGAGAAATGACGCCTATCCTGCAGGAGCACATACAATGGCGTCTATACCTCATCCACGCCTTCTTTTGCGCTGCTAGTTTCGTCATCGGTAAGTTTATGAAATATCAGTTGTCCAGTCAGTTACTAATAACGCTATAGTGTACTTCATCTACCCCGAAACTGCCAACGTTCGTCTCGAAGATATGAACTCCCTGTTTGGAGACGCAACTTCGGTTATGCCGACCCCCGAGACGCTTGCGCAGGCCGAATCTTTGTTTAGCGGCGAAGGCCGTGGTTCACCTGTGCCTTCCCTCGATATCCGAGGCGGACGCCGTGCTGCAGACGAGGCCATTCCTGGACTGAACATTGACCCTCCTGACATCGAGGCCGGTAACAAGGACATGTCCAAGGCCGATACCGAGAACGGCGAGGGTATCGGTGGCTGGATCAGCAACATGGTCAAGAAAACAAAGGGCAATGGCGAAGGCGACAGCTCAAGCAGCGGAAAGTACAAGCAGATTGGACAAGACGAGGACTAGACGGCTCAGCAGCTGTGCAAATGTCCATGATTTCGCATTTCCTAGATATATCTGCATCATGCTGCAAAGGCTACAGGCTACGGGACTGTTACAATACCACGAGCAAATGGCTCGACGAGCGAGTGTTTCGGGTCGATAGAGTGCGTAAAGCATCATTACGGCGTTTTCTTCTTGTAGGCGTGTATCGATTAGGGTAGACAATTTGACTTGGGACTTCCATCTAGGAGCCTTTTCACAACCGCATTTTTTTGAGCATGCAGAGATCTCCAGTATTATTCTACACGCACATGTCACAACTGCATGTTTGGAGCCGGTAATTGTAAGCACAAGACGGGTCAGACAATATTAGATACGATATTCTTCGTATTCAGTTTCCAACTTCAGCATCCATCCACTTGGTGGTTGAACCTGTTAACGTTAGTATGATACGTGTCGATCTTCACCATTACTGTGACTTGACCATACATTCACTTAGCAAAGCTGCGTTCGGTCACATCTCGACGGTACTCAGGGCTGACCCTTGGAAACCGATCGGGTTGTGGGGTTTCACGTGATCGGCTGAGTGAACAGGTGTCGCCTCTCCCCTTGCAACTGGTCGCGGCGCCGGCTCTAGCTTCCTTTGCTCGTAGATCTAATTCGGGACAGCCCACCTCCTCGATTCCGCAGCACAGGGAGTCTACCCCATCGCTCTTTTTTCTTTGAGCCTTTTCTTGAGCCTTGTATGCTCCACGGCTACTTTTTTTTAATAGATTCTTTTTCCTCGAGTCTACTGACTTGCAGACGGCTGGCTGCCCCGAATCCGTCGCGCACCTGGGCAAGCTCCGTGGTACCGACTAAACGTTTACCACCAAAACCACCTTCAAGCCACGAATCCCCAACGGCTGCTCTGAACTACGCCGCCGCCGAATATCTCCATCGACAGGAAGCCTAGAAACTGCCAACGACAATGGCGTCAACAGCCAGTGCAACGGGCGTTGATGCACATGCGGAAGAGCTGCGGAGGAGAAATGTAGCCGCACAGGATTCCACGGCGCCAGCACGAACACGGGCATCAGAAAAGGAGAAGTCCAAGGAGAAGGTATGCGCTCCAGCACCAAGGGCATTCGGTCTTCCCATCGAACAGTCCATCGAGTAGCGACTGCAGGGTCCAATTGCTAACCAGACCCCAGCCTTTCAGCGTCATCTCCCTCCTGGACGAGTATGAGTTTATCTGGGCGCCTCTGATATTCACCTTCTTCGCCTTCTTCACGCGCATGTACAAGATTGGCCTTTCGCCAATTGTGACATGGGACGAAGCCCAGTAAGCACCCCCGACGGTTCACTATGCGTACCAGGTTCTGACTAGATGCAGCTTCGGCAAGTTCGGTTCACACTACCTCAAGCGCGAGTTCTACTTCGATGTCCACCCACCGCTCGGCAAAATGCTCGTTGGCCTATCTGGATACCTCGCAGGATACAATGGTTCGTTCGAGTTCAAGTCTGGAGAGACGTACCCTCCGGAGCTGGACTACACCTTCATGCGTCTGTTCAACTCGACTTTCGGTGCCATCTGCGTCCCACTGGCATACTGGACTGCAAAGGAACTGAACTTCCGCCGCCCCGTTGTGTGGTTCGTCACCTTGGCCGTCCTGTGCGAGAACTCGTACACCACCATCAGTCGCTTCATTCTTCTCGACTCGATGCTGCTGTGCTTCACCTTCACAACTGTATTCTGCTGGTCCAAATTCCATCGCACGCGCAACGATCCTTTCTCTCCCGAGTGGGGCTTGTGGCTGATGTTGACTGGTGTCTCAATCGGTTGTGTGTGCAGTGTCAAGTGGGTTGGTTTCTTTGTCACCGCTCTGGTTGGACTTTACACTATTGAGGATCTCTGGAACAAGTTTGGCGACTTGAAGATGCCCAAGGTACGCGACATGCGTTGTGTTTGCAAGTTTAAGCTAACAAGTACAGGCCGAGCTTGCAGCCCACGTCGGGTTCCGCGTATTCAGTCTTATCCTCATCCCGCTCGCCGTCTACATGTTCTCCTTCTACCTTCACTTCCTTATCCTTGAGAACAGCGGACCCGGTGACGCTCAAATGAGCTCCCTCTTCCAGGCGAACTTGAGGGGAACTCAGGTTGGCAAGGACAGCCCATTGGAGGTAGCGTACGGCTCTCGCACAACCCTGAAGAACATGGGATACGGCGGTGGACTGCTCCACTCTCACGTTCAAACCTACCCCGAGGGCTCCACGCAGCAACAGATTACTTGCTACCACCACAAGGACGCCAACAACGATTGGTTCTTCTACCCCAACCGCCACGAAGTCCCATACCAGCCAGATGAGGAGCTTCGTTACCCCGGCAATGGAGACATCATCCGTCTAATCCACGCTCAGACCGGTCGCAACCTTCACTCTCACCAAGTCGCAGCTCCTGTTACCAAGGCCGACTGGGAAGTTTCTTGCTACGGCAACACCACGATTGGTGACACCAAGGACCACTGGGTTGTTGAAGTAGTCCGCGACGCTGCTTCAAGAGATTACTCCAGACTCCGCACGCTCACTACAGCCTTCCGTCTCAAGCACAAGGATCTCGGTTGCTACCTCCGTGCTGGCAACGTCAACCTGCCTCAGTGGGGTTTCAAGCAAATTGAGACGACTTGTGTGAAGAAGAACAACCCCCGTGATGTCTACACCCACTGGAACATCGAGAGCCACACCAACGAGAAACTGCCACCAGGCAACCCCGGCGACTACAAGTCACCTTTCTTCCAGGACTTCATCCATCTCAACGTTGCCATGATGACGTCCAACAACGCACTTGTCCCCGACCCTGACAAGCAAGACGATCTCGCCTCCAGCTTCTGGCAATGGCCCATCCTCCACGTCGGTCTCCGCATGTGCGGTTGGAATGACGACAGTAAGCACAACCATGTTGATTTTTTTTCATTCCTATGCTAACTTGGCCGCAGTCGTCAAATACTTCCTCCTCGGTAACCCTGCCGTCTACTGGGGCAGCACCGCCTCGCTCGGCATCTTCGCTCTAATCGTAGCCTTCTACCTCATCCGCTGGCAACGCGGCTACACGGACCTCAAGCCCTCTGAAATCGACCAGATCCATTACGCCGGTCTTTACCCCGTCATCGGCTGGTTCTTGCACTACGCCCCCTTTGTCGCAATGGGCCGTGTCACGTACGTGCACCACTACTACCCCGCGCTGTGGTTTGCCATTCTCGTCATGGGCTTCTGTCTCGACTTTACCACGAGGAAGCTGAGCAAGCAGATCCAGTGGGGCATCTTTGCTGCCTTGTATGTGCTTATCATCGGCCTTTACTGGCTCTTCCGCGCCATCTCATTTGGTATGGTTGGCCCTAGTAGCCAATGGAAACACCTCAAGTGGTTTGAGAGTTGGAGGATTACTGATTAAGCGGTGCGAATCGCTTTTTTTTCTTTCCTCTCTCTTTACATGGGTGTAGGGAATAGGGTTTTGGGGAACTGAGTAGGGATGCGTTAAGGGGATGGGATATGTAACAACATCTTTTTTCTTGTATTGGAAGCAGTGGTCTAGGGAATATGAATACTACCGGACAAGATATCAGGTTCAGTATCACAAAGGAGGAAAGGGATGTCTTGGGTGTGGTGATATGTATTAGACGTTTCTTCTTCTGAACCCCCCTAATGCGATGAAATGTTATCCAATTCATGGGACAAGTTGATGTTTATAAAATTCTCTAGGACACATTTGCTATATTACACACTTACTTCCTCCCCCCTTCTCTAACAACACTCCTAACCCCCTCCTTCAAAATCTCAAACTCAACCCCCCGCCCCAGACTCGGCGGCGCCCAAACGGCAAACACAACCTTGAACCAGCGGCGCCATTTGGAAATATGATTCTCCTCTGCCTCCCCATCATCACCAGCATTGCGAGCCCATGTGTCCTGGCCATTAACGGTATAGACTAAAGGCTGTCTGTTGGAATTGGCAAAGACGGGCTGTTTCTTAAGGGCAATGCGGCAGGCGAGTTGGTTCGTCCAGACGAGGCCTAGCGAGGGCGTTTTTTGGACCGAAGACTGCTCGTATTGCGAGTCGCCCCAGCCGGTGAACCAGGATTGTTGGTGGTCGAGGGCGAGGGGTTCGGGGGAGAGGAGGAGGTTTATTTGGGTTTGGGACGAGGAGGGTTGCGATGGTGGGAGTGGGATGGCAGTAGGTGTGGTGGGATCGTTGGACTGGCTATTTGTTGTTGTAGATGTGGTGCGGACGACTGTGTTGTTGTTGCCCTGGCTATTCGTCGATGTAGTGCGTGACGTAGTGTTTGAGGACGACGCTGTTGAAGACGCGGCTTTGGTGAAGCGGTCGGCGACTTGATTCGCAACAACAATGGCCACGCCTTCTGTGCGCGCCAGCTCGCGGAGCAAAGCGCCTAGCTGCACGAGCTGGGTGCCGCGGCGCGCCATGGACGCTGCGGCGCTGTTTCCTCCTCCTCCTCCTCCTCCGCCATTGCTGCGCTTTTCGAACTCGGCGCGGTAGTTTGCGGCGACGGAATCGAGGACGACGAGGCCGACGTGGTGCTTCTGGATGGCAACCGGCAGTTGGTAGCGGAGGATGTGCTCCTGTGACTCGAGGTCTGGGGTTTGGATGCTGAGGATGCGCGATAGCGACGGCTTCTGGGCGGCTGGGAGGGAAGTCAGGGCTGGGTGGGAGGCAAGGAGCTGGGCGAGACGGTTCGTGGATAGCACTGCCTCGGTCGAGATGTAGACTGCTGACTTGGCAAGACCCTGGGGCGGCGGCAGTTGTGAGGCCAGGAGGAGGGTTAGAAGTAGTTGTGTTTTACCCGCACCACTAAAAAGTAGTCAGACCTCTGCTGTAAAGAATGAAGCGTGGCTGTAGACATTACCTCTCACCAGTAACCTCTACCACATACCCACGCGGTATACCTCCGCCCAGCGCAGCGTCAAGCCTTTCGTCCAAGGTGCTTATACACGTCCATTCATCTCTCGCCTTGTCCGGATTACCGGATGCGGAAAGGAAGGAGGAAGTGCCGGCAGCTTCCTCTCCGCCGAAGCCAAGCTGGAGGTGCAGGGCAGCTATCACGGCATCGGCGAGCTTCCTCAGCTCTCCGGCCGGCAGCTGGGCGCGTTTGGCCACATCGGCCGCGTCGAGAGTGAGCACGTCATTCGTGGTTATCAGCGCCTTGTCGAGCGAGGGCAGCAGATGGGTAAAGGGTTTCGCGTCAAAGTCAGGCAGCACCTGCAGCAGATCCGTCATGGGCCAAAGTGTAGCATGGGCGCGGCTCTGCGGGGGGTGCACACGCGCGTAAAAAGAAGACAGTTTAGTTTACCGGGGGGTGGCGGGCTGGCGGGCTGGCGGGCTGGCGGCTCGGTCAAATGTCACGGCGAAAGGAGTTATGACAGGCGAGAAAATAAGTCGCGGGTTTGTTTGTGTTGGCTTGTCTGACGCGTGATGATGGACCCATGTTCTCGAAGCTCTAGGTGCATAGTGGGGGGAGGAGCTCGTTCTTCCGTTTCTCCTAAAGGCCCGTACGTCACAACCCCCGCTTCTCCACATGTTGGCATACATTCTGCACTTTCCAAGACAGGACGTCTAGACGTCGGCCTTGCAAGTTGACTGTACGTACCGAGAGCTCGTGAGTAATGACAGCATATGCACGCAATGTGATATTCTCTGAAGCTATAGACCAGGTGTCTATCGTGACGGTCGTATCGTATTGGCAATCTTCAAAAAGCCAAAATACTTGGTCCGATTAACCGGGCATACATGGGCGAAAACGGGCTGCCGTGTGCTTGTTCCTTATAAGCCCATACACACCCTACCGCCGACGCTTCCACTCGTCCGTGACTTTGAGAGCTGATTCCTAACAGGCCCAACGTCCCACTACTAGCGCACCTCGGGAGGAAACCCAGCCTTACGCGCTTGCCGTATCCTCACGACCGAACTCTACATCTCACCCCTACATTGTGCTCTACTGTGTCTGCTTTGGGCCGCGGCACAAGTTTTCCGGCCCTTTAACCAGCCCTCTGACTGGATCTTGGGGGAACCGCAACCTGGTCCACACGAGTGCAGTAAGTTGTTGTGCGCGAGACCCCCCCATCACATTGACTGTACCAGCTTGTGAATTTATTTCAACCAAATCCGGAGAAACGCCAATACCCGTCTGCAGTTCATCTAAGACTTTGGGCGCTACTGAATACGTAAGTTGCGTTTTTTTTTCTATTTCTATTTTGAACTTGGATGGGCTGTTTCGTTGGTTCAAATCGTCGGGTCATTCACCTCTCTGGTTTGTCCGGCGACGGGTCACGTACCGAGTCAGCGGTCGGCTACCTGAGCGGTTCCCTTGCATCGCCTTGACTCTTATTGCGAAAGCCTATCGCGCGTTTCACATGCTCCAGTCGCCAGGTGGATCCGCCCTAGTGCTGCTTTCTCCTTCCGTCCTGAGTTTTATAAGAGCACTCCCCCTCCCATCTTCATGTACCTTGACACTCTTGGAAAACTCCGAGTACCCATGCCGGCCTACTGTTTTCAAGACTGTCACTACTTCTATCGCAGTGCCTTAAGGCATCTCAACATTGCTACCTCCATCTCTCCCCTCTACGCCTAACTGACACACGTCGCCATGGCAGTCCGCACATTTACACAACCATCGTCCCTAGAGGATACGCTGGTGAAAGCATCCAAGATGCCTGGCGATGAAGGAGCTGCTGCGGTTCGTTCGGAGGAATCCGCAAAGAATAGCACCCAGTCCTATTCCGCCGAAGCACAAGCTCCGCTAGCAAGTCACACCAACCCCAACTCGAGGCCTGGCATTACTTTCGCCCATCAGGATAGTCTGCCAAAGCTTCCCATCCCGGAGCTGGATAGCTCGTGCAAAAAGTACATTGCTGCTCTCAAGCCTCTTCAGTCGCCGAAGGAGCACAGCGATACGGTGCATTCGGTCGAAGACTTTTTGAAGTCGGATGGCCTTGTACTGCAAGAGAAGCTGAAGAAGTACGCAAGTGGCAAAGCCAACTACATTGAGCAGTTTTGTAGGTACCCCGTTATGATCGATGTCCGAGCGTGTTATTATACCGTTGTGCATGGACTGACCTATCACCAGGGTACGATTCATATCTCAACTTCGACAACCCGGTGGTACTTAATCTAAATCCATTCTTCTTACTGGAAGACGATCCCACCCCGGCTCGCAATAACCAGGTTACTCGCGCAGCGTCACTTGTCGTCTCGGCACTGTCATTTGTCAGAGCTGTCCGTCGAGAAGAGCTGCCGCCTGACACCATACGTGGCCAGCCATTATGCATGTACCAGTACTCGCGCTTGTTCGGTACTGCCAGGATACCGACTGAACATGGGTGCCAGATCGGTCAGGATCCAACCTCCAAGCACATTGTTGTCATGTGCCATGGCCAGGTGTACTGGTTCGATGTTCTGGATGACAACCACGACCTGATCATGACCGAGAAGGACATTGCCCTCAATCTACAGGTTATTGTTGATGATGCGCAAGAAGTGCCGATCCAAGATGCCGCGAAAGGAGCACTGGGTGTGTTGAGCACTGAGAACCGAAAGGTCTGGGCTGGCCTGCGCGACGTATTGCACAGAGAAGAGGGATCAAACAACTCGGACTGTCTCAACATTGTTGACTCCGCACTCTTCGTTTTGTGTCTCGACTACACGGAGCCGCAGACTGGTGCCGATCTTTGCATGAACATGCTTTGCGGTACTAGTAAGATTGAGCGCGGAGTTCAAGTCGGCACATGTACGAACCGCTGGTACGACAAGCTGCAGATTATCGTCTGCAAGAACGGAAGCGCTGGCATCAATTTTGAACACACTGGCGTTGACGGCCATACCGTGCTTCGATTCGCCTCGGATGTATACACAGACACCATCCTTCGTTTTGCGAGAACCATCAATGGTAGCGCGCCCAGTCTATGGGCCTCGTCAAGCCCCGATCCTGCGAAACGCGACCCCGAAAGCTTTGGCGATGTGCAAACTACACCCCACAAGCTCGAGTGGGATATGGTACCTGAACTCGGTACAGCCCTTCGCTTTGCCGAGACACGTCTAGCAGATCTCATTCAGCAAAATGAGTTTGCCACGCTGGAGTTTCCTCACTATGGAAAGAACTTTATGACCTCGATGGGATTCTCCCCTGATGCCTTCGTCCAGATGGCTTTCCAGGCCGCTTACTACGGCTTATACGGAAGGGTCGAGTGTGTCTACGAGCCTGCCATGACCAAGATCTACTATCACGGACGAACCGAGGCCATTCGATCCGTCACGGAAGAGTCCGTCGACTTTCTGAAAATCTTTTGGGGCGAGAACCCGGCCGGCCAAAAGATCGAGGCACTTCGCAAAGCATGTCAAAAACACACGGAGAACACAAAGATTTGTTCCAAAGCACAAGGGCCCGACAGGCATCTCTACGCGCTGTATTGTATATGGCAACGCGCTATTGACGAATCTCAGGAAGTGGCCAGTAGCGACGGGTGGGATTCGACGCGTCCGTCGAGCGCGGATGCTTCTGGCGTCACATCACCGAACCGCAACTCTGTCCTTTCAGAGAACGGCTCGATATCCAGCTCACCCCCACCTGCTCCCGTACACCACTCGATGCCCGCCCTCTTCGCCGACGCAGGGTGGGACAAGATCAACCAAACGATCCTCTCGACCTCCAACTGCGGCAATCCCTCTCTGCGCCAATTCGGCTTCGGGCCCACGTCAGCCGAAGGCTTCGGCATCGGCTACATTATAAAAGACGGCAGCATCTCCATCTGCGCCTCATCCAAGCATCGACAAACCAGCCGCTACATCGACGCGCTGGAATCCTACTTTCTCGAAATCCGCAAACTCCTCCGCCAAATCAAGCGCCGCGGCACTTCGGCCGACAAGACGGCTACGCGCGCCCGCGAGGCGGAAGACAGGCCGCTCGCCAGCCGCGTCAAGAGCAGGGGACGCATCATCTTGGGTGACGGCGCCGGCAACAAACAGCAGACACCGGCTGAGAGCGTGGCGGACGATGATGACGATGATGGTTTAGGCGGATGTAGGACTCCCCCTTCCCCTCTTCCTTTTCTGCTTTCTTCCCTTGATCAAGTCTCGAGTCGTGACGAATCTTCTCCTTCTGAGCAGTTCCCTTCTTCTTCTTCTTCTTCTTCTCCTTGTTTTCCTCGTGGAGCGCTCCCCCCGACTCCGCCTAGCTCCCCGCCGTTTAAACCCATGACGGCTGTGCTGTCGAGTTCCCAAAGGAAACCCTTGGCTGTTGTTAAGACGGTACGGGCGAGGTGGGGGACGCAGGGAGTGGTGGCTGCAGCGAGGAAACCGATTTTCTACTCTTCGTGAAGTTTTTCTTTATTTGCTTGTCACGACTTTGCTATAGCGATCTTTTCTTTCCCCTTCGGCTTTGCAACAAGACTAGACCTTTTCTCCCTTTTCGAGACGTTTTCAAATCAGCCTTTTACCTCACCTTACCTTACCTACACGAACTGCACCCGTTTTCTTATACTGATTCGTACCTTGTTCTCCCGCACAGATGGCTTCTTCGACGCTGGCATGCTGCGGCAGGCGCTCAACGCCAATCGCGCACAGGCCGAACCCGTCGAGCGCGACGTTATACGCAGGAACATTGGAAGGAGGTTGAGGTTGGCTGAGTACTGAGTGCTGGGAGGGGGTTGAGGTGAATGGGAAGAATGGATTGGGCTGGAGAGTTGGAAGTGCTGTTGTTTTGTATGGTAATGGTAATGGAAATGGGAATGCGTGAGAAGTTATCTTGCAACGTAACCCTTTCATAACTTCTCCGCACACTACAAAATCACACATAAACATAACCATACAATCATCGCTATTCTTCATTTTTATATATGCCATATGCCATAATACACATCAAACGAAAAAAAAAACACCCCCCCACTACCCCCACCACTTCTTTCCCCATCCCCTTCCTCACCCCCAGTTCAATCCATCAATCATCACCCTAATCTATCAAACAACAACCAGCAACAACACCGACAACAAGCAGCAGCAGCAACCAGCAACCAGCAACTCAAACTCCAACGCTACATGCAAATGAATAAAAGGGGGTATAAGTGACAAAAGACGATGCGTCTATACATCTTGACGCAAGATAAATGCCACCAAACCGACGCAATACTGAACCAGACATGATTCTGCGGGCCGACAAGATGGGCAATGAAGAGAAAGGAAACAAGCGGACCGTCGGCACGCGAAATGTTGGATTGCGGTTGGTGGTGGTGTACGCCATCAGTACCCACATTTCCCGCTCCGATTACCTGCGGCCGCCCTGCAAACCAAAGCGTTAGTAAAGAAATGCCAACATGGACGCGAGAAAGGATTGGTAGAAAGAATGAAAGAGGGAAAGCTAACGTACTAAGACGCTTGCGCCTCCTCCAACAGCGGCTCGCTGTTTTCCGAGCCAGCCTTTGGGTGCTTCGCTGCGTCTTTGCAGGATGACGGTGTTGCTCAGTAGGCGTTGGTTCATGTCGTACCACATGGATTTGACCAGGGCATTTTCGCGGCGGAGGTTTTCGACTTCTTGTTGAAGTTCGGCCTGTTTTTTGGCGTTAGTTATGTTGTGCAAGAAATTGGTTGTTGGAAGAAGAGGTAAAACGTACCGAACCCTTCTCTGCCGTCTCTGCCTTTGCTTGCTCGAGTTGTTGGCGCAGTGTGTTGTTCGTGTTGAGCTGATCTTGGAGGTCCTGGTACATGTGTTAGCCTTGAGTCTTGTGGCGCGGAATGGTAGAGAAGAGAGGATCATGTCGCAAGGATAATTATACTCAGGCAGCGAGGCCAAGGACAAACTTGCCACACCATCATTGGAGGCCTGCAGCATGCGGTACTCGGTATCGCAGATTGCTGACGGCCTTCTCCTCTTGGGGGAGACGAGCTGCGTGATGCGATCCCATGTAGTTTGTCCCGTACCCACTGTCGAAGTAGATATCTCTGAAATCGACTTGTTCTTGCCAGCGCAACTCTTTTGCGGTGAGGCTGGCGACACCAGAGTGGCGGCAGTATACGACGGCTCAAGCCGATTCCGCCTCATGGCAGAAACCGCAACCTCAAAGGCAGAGGAAGGTGATTTGGTATGAGAAATCTGCTGAGTACTTACCTTCTTTGCTTTGTCTAGAGCCGCTTCCGAGGAGAGTACGGTCTCGGCAATCTCTAAGCTCGTCGTGTCGAGTACTTTGGGTTGTGCTTCAGCAGGTGCTTTGAGAACCGATTCTATCCGTTCGCGCATGTCCTGTATTGTCTCGGCTCTCTTGAGCTCGAGAAGCTCTGGTGGGAGGTTCTCACGGTCGAGCAATGCTGCGCGCAAAAGGCCTGCTTTCTCCGCGTTTGCGAGTTCGAGCTCTCGCAGTCGGTCGTTGGTCCTCTCTTGCAGCACCAGCATACGCTCGTGCTCTTTTTGAACGCTGACTGCCCGCGCATCGTCGTCGACATCGGATTCTGAAAACGTTAGCTTCGCTCCATGCATGCGTTAGGCAACATACTCCTATTTAGCTCATTCCGAAGTTCTGCCATGTGCAAGTCCTGCTCTCGTAACCGGCGACGAAGCTCCTCCAACTCGGACTGGGCGGTTTGTAACTTTTCGTTCTGTTCCAGAAAGGGCCTGTTGGACTTTGTTAGCATAGAGTAGGGAATCTCGTAGAAACAACCTACTTTTGACTAGTCTCATCCTTTTCTGCCATCATATCAGACCGTAGACCCAAGTTTTCTTGCATCTGCTTGAGTGTCTCGCTTTCCAGTGACTTCAAACGGGCAGTGAGGATATCCACCCTTTGCTGCAAAGCAATGGCATCTGCACTGATCCGTCCTTCCGACGTGGGCTTCTCAGATTCTTGATTCGCGTTCTCATCCTGGATCAGCTCATCCTCCAGACTGTCGCCACGGTCGGCATGATTGGAGGATTCCAGCTCTCGTATCCGCTCTTCCAGTTCCTGCTTGGCATCCTCGGCCTTGTACTGCAGCTCGCGTGTCTGCTCCAGCTGCTTCATGAGAAGCAGGTTCTCGTGCTCGACTCGCGTCCGCTTGCCCTTTTCCTCAAAAATAGCTTGCTCGCCGTTAGCAAGGGTCTGGCCGTTCTCCTTGATGATGTTTTGCAGGACTTCGATCCTCTCCTCGACGTTTTCGAGCTGTGCCAGTCGTTCGCGTGCTTGCTGATGGTCCTCCCGTAGCGTCTCCAGTTGCTTCGTCTCCTTGGTAAGCGACTCAATCTTCTTCTTGAGGTTCTCGTTTGCCTTGGCTTTCTGGCTCAGCTCGTCGCGCTCGGCCTTGACTAGTTGTAGCTGGTCGCGGAGGTCCTGTTTCGCTCCCTCCTCGCCCTGTAACCGATCGAGGCGCCGCTTCTGGCTGTCCATAATCTCTCTCGCACTCGCCAGGTCCTGCTCGAGCTGGTCAATGTATTGACGGTCCCGCAGCAAATCATTCCGCAGGTTTTCGACATCGTCGGATTGGGCTCGTTGTGCCTGGCCAGCCCTAACGTCTAGATATGCACTTGCTTCAGCAACCTCCTCTTCGAGCTTGGCTATCCGCTCTCGTGAGACCTTGAGCTCCTCATTCAGCTTGCCCACTTGTGTCTTCAGCGCCTGCCTGTCCTTGTTGGCTTCGAATAACTGTGCCTCCTGCTCCAGTTCGTTTCCTGCTGGCGGTGGTTGGCCGGAAAGGGCTCGTGTGGGCGTTCGATAGCCTGGAAGGACGGGTTCTGAAGTCAGTTCTGCGTCGACGCCTAGTTCGGACATGCGTTGATCCAGAGCCTGCATCTCTTGAATGGCTTCGGCAATGGTCTCAGCAGTCTTGGTGCCCAATTTGGGCATGACCTGGAGCATCCGCTGGTTGCTGCGCGGCGAGAAGCAGGCAGCGAGGAGTACGGCCATGGTAAGCTTGGCCACCAGCATGGTCGAGCCGTCTCTCGCGCCCGTCTTCAGGTCTGGTATCATGCGCTTGGTCAGGACCGGCAGCTGCTCGCATTCTTCCCGTATGTACGTCGACGTGGTGCGCTCTATGTGCTTGAGGTTCTGCCATCGCGGTATCCAATTGTCCGACTGGCGGCGGTGGTTCTCTTCAAAGTTGGGGAGGGACTCGTTGAAGTAGTCGGCGTCGATATCCGCAAGAATCTGCCAGAGGAGCTGGCCGTCTTCGAGTTGGCTCAGCGAGGTAATCCTAAAGGGCAGGTCGAATGTGTTCACCTAGGCATCAATTGTCAGCCACAAAAAAATATACAAGTTTCGGCGGCACATCGTCAGTGCACAACATAGACATACCCAGTCCAAGAGGGCCTTGAGCAGCTCGGGCTTGAAGTCGTCCATGGTTGATTTGTGTCGCGGGGCTCACGACCCGCCGGTGTGCGTGTTAATGTCTATGTGCGGTCCTGATTGCATGCGTTGGCGGCCATGCATGTCGCGGAAGCGGTGTTGCAATGTCTTGTAGAGGGTGCTCCACCACGCACAGGTTGTTCCTTGTACGGGGGACGTGTCGACGCGTTTGGTGAGGTTGGGTGTCCCGAACGCTAGGCCGAAATGCAGCAACTTCCGCGGGGCCGCCGTCTTCACCGCTGAGTGTGCTCGGATCGCAAGATGAGGGCAGGGCAGGGCGTTGGCAGTCAACAGTCAGTCTACCACATATGTCCCGACTGACATGACGCGCATCATGACAGGCCGTTGCACGTCCCTTGGCCGCGGCCATGGCGGGGAAGGTGCCGCTGCAGGGTCCCACCATTTCACCGCACCACGACAGGAACAGTCATCCTGCATGCCATTTGGTGCCTCACTTGGGCACGGCATGCCTCACTCGGGGGAAGAAAAAAAAAGACAATCGGGTTAGAGAGAGAGTCATGCGGCGGCCAGAGACACGTGTGCGGTTAGGCGTAGATGCTGTCCGAAAAAGCATACATCCAAGCGCGCATCTCCCATTTCAATTTACCATCTATAGTAATGATACTCTGTCCGTAAACTCCAGTCCCAAGTCCCAAGTCCAAACTCCGAATCGTATAGTAGTCATTCATACGGTCTTGTTCGTGCCGACATCCACCACCACTACTTTACCCTGCCAGCTTACTCCTTGTCATTCTGCGTCGTGACAATACCGTCCTCCTCAATCTCACACTTGTACACGTCGCTCATGGCCGACACCATCTCTAGCGCCGAGGCCGGGGCGGTAGCAGCGAAGCCCTTGATGATGTTGTACTCGTGGGTGATGACTCCTGCACACATTCCATGTTAGCATGCCTTTTCTTACACCCAAGTCGCACATGCCGTCGCTATTCCCATGGCTTGGCATGCGGGTCCAGTGTATATTGTCTCTTACCCTGAGCCTTCCTGATAGCATCCTTGCTCTGCTCCACAATGTCATCCGGGGTATCGTTAGGCCAGCTGATAATAACGGAGCGGTGAGGTGCCGTCGCCATAACAAAGGTAGCAAAGAGCGCGACGAATACCGAAAGGATGGTGAAGCGCATTATAATATATCTTCTTCGGCAACGCGGCGATGCGACGGATTTTGCGGCGTGCGTCTTGTAGGGGGTTGCGAGGAGCGTTCGGGCGTGCGGAGGTGAGTTACAAAGGAGTCTTCTAAGCGGCGACTGATTTCCGTGTCTTTATCACTTGCTGCAGGTTATATCAAGGTTTCGACCGTCGTGCAAGCGGTTTGTGAGTGTCTAGGTGCAAGGAGGAAGGTGAGTGTTTCAGACGCATCATCCCCAAAGCGGAAGGCGGAAACAAACGTCATCGCCTCGGATGCATCCCCGGGGAGCAGCGCTGGACCACCCATCACCCCTCTTCAAGCCAATGTCACCTTGGCAATACCCTGTTCAATGAAATACATGCACGATACTTTGAATCACCTTGCCGTGTTGTGATTTGAGGGCGTCGCAGCAATTGGCTTCTGTTCCGGACATCGTCCTCTGCGCCACATCACAACATTCAAGACAGCACCCATGTCATACTAATCGTTTATTCTCTACGTAAGACTTGCCACCTAGCTCCAGGCTCACGACAAGTGCCGCTGCAACATGTTCGTCAAAGAAAGGGAAAAAAAAGAGAGGCCGTCGACGTGGCGACAGTTGCTCGTGCTCGTGCTCGTGCTCGTACTTGTTGTGCTCATGCTGAACGTCTTCTTTTCGTGCACCAAGGTGCCATGATTGTATAGACAAGCGACGGAATGAATGCAAATGGTAGGGGGCAAAAAGGTGAAGGGGTAGAATACAAGCATGTGAAAAGGAAAAAGAACAAATAACTCCATGTAATCTTCCCGTACCCGTGCGCCGTAAGATGCCCAAGGATGCCTAGGCTCCGTGATGATGATGATGATGATAATGTTGATGTTGATGATCGTGTAGTTGTACTGTACAAGATCAATCTGCCCGATGAACAAGGGTATAGGCAACTGACCAACTGTCCAACCTGACCCCTCACAGACAAGACCGATAGATAGAAAGATGGGCCCCCTGCAAATGACAGCCCTCAACATCAGTATTGTGTACTGGTAAAAGTGTTGCGTAGTCATGGATGCCGAGGAGTCCATCTGATTTTGACCGTCCCGTAGCTCGTCAAGTCATAACTTCGTCGAAGATCTTCAAGTCATCCTAGAACCATTGTCCGTGACCACTGTTGGCTTGCGCCACACCATACTGGTGCTGCTGGTAGCCCTGGCTGTTGTTGTGTACAGACGGGGTTTGCAAGTGGTGTGGGACCGAAGGGTTGCTTAAGCGGTGGGGCTGACGATGAGGCTGCGGAGAAAGAATGCTGGGACCATAGTTCGCATTTGCCGTGTACATGGGCGCCTGGTACTGGTGAGGAGGAGGGGCGTAGACTGAGCTCGACTCAGAGCCTTGCGCAGTGCCTGGGGATGCATGGCCGGAAGAGGCGTGCCCAGAAGAAGTATGACCTGTGTAGGCAGCAAGTCGGCCCTCGCGTTCTCCGACCTTACTCATGATACGTCGACCATAAGGAGTTTGTCGAATCGAAGGCAAAATCGGACGCATGGCCTCAATGAGGTGGATGCACAACTCTGCAGGAGCAAACTCAAGTGCTGTCTGGATAACGTAGTTTCCGTATGAGTCACGCATGAGTTGCTCAAGATGCTCAACATCAAGCAACTCCTCGATCATCATCGACTTGACGTGTGGCTCAGCGCAACGGATGCACTTCTCGATGACGTTGGAGCTGAACTTCTGCTTTGACAGCTCACAGATCTTACCCTGGAAGCCCTGGCACATGGGCGTTGTGAACGAAGCATCGTTGAGGTCCAAGATGTATTGAACCACATAGTTGCCAAACGGGTCCTGCACCAGGTGGAAGCTGTGCGCAGTGATCTTGCGGATGAGGTCGACCTTCTGGAAGCCCGACGCATGGTCAATACAACGCTGCAGAACGCAGCAGCCGTGTCGGTGAGTACCCACGGTGATGCAGTGCTCGCCTACGGCATCAAAGATGAACTGAGCCTCGGGAGACTTGAGGTGGTTCAGGCACTTCTGGATGACATGGTTGCCGTTCAGATCCTGAATAAGGTCCACCACCTGTCCAGACAAAGCTCGAATGATCATCTGTGTCTGATCATCGGTCGAGATGAACTCGATCATCTTCTGCAGAGCGCGGGTACCGTGCTGGTTGAATGCAATCTGAACCATGGCAGGGGAAGCATTGCGAACAAGAGTGTTGCGTTGCTCATCGTTACAAAACTCCAACAACTTCTGGCAGAGGTAATTGCCGAACGGATCAGTCATGAGCTCGACGACGTGGGGAGCAGTCTCGTCGAAGATGATCTGAATGTTCTCGGCATTGCGCTCTTCGAGCTTCTTCTGCAGGAAGCGGCACCCGTGCTGGTCCTTGCACAAGCTGTAGATCTCCTGTCGAGGCATCGTCTTCAGGTCGTAGTTCATGTACTTGTTGGCATCATTCTGCAAGCGGCGGCTCTGGATGACACGAGCTTGGCTATCTTGTACACGACCACCTGGTCCGTAGGTAGCGTATGGGTTGTATTGCGAACCACTGCCGTACATGTTGTTGGGCTGGTAAGTGGGCGGTCCACCGTACTGGGGCCCAGGTCCATGTCCAGGCCCAGGTCCGCCTCCGAGGTTGAGGCTGTTCATACCGCCGTTGAGCATCGACATTCCGTAGCCATAGTACCCAGGGTTGGCAGCTGAGACGCTCGAGTACTGCGACATGGCTGGAGATCCGACACTTGCTGCGACTCCGCCATTAGCAGCTGAGGTGACGGAAGGACCAAATGGAGCAGCGCTCGCGTGTAGACCGGACTGTGCGCCACGGTAATCCGCATCTCGACTGCCCATTGAAAGATCACGGCTGTTACGGTTGGACATGACGTTTTGCGGGATGCGGCCGAGACTGGCGTTGTGGTTGTGGAAGTGCTGCTGGGCATGAGACGTGAAACCGATACCATTGGCTCCGTTGACACCATTGCCGTTCTTCAGGGTCGGAACGTCGTTTGTAGAATAAGACTGAGTCAACTTCGGCATGACGTTGGTGGGGCTAGCGAAACTGAACTCGACAGAGCGACGGTTGCCGGCCATGTTCTTCTTCGGTGTGGTGTCGACATTGCCGTTGCCGTTGGACCGACCAGACTCGTATTCATCTACCTGGGGAGCTTTACGGAAAGTGTTAGCGGGGAGCGACTGCTGAGCCTGACGATGACGGTAACCGTTCCAGCCCGTGGACTGGGCATCCGGGCCAGGGGATTGGGAAAGGGCCAAATCAAGCGCAGCGGAAGAGGCGGAGAGCTTCGTACCATTACCAGCGCCGTCACGACGGACCAAGACAGGAAAGTCATCCTTGGTGTTGCCCATCTGGAGAAAGGCCTTGCGCTCCTGTGAAGCCGCAGACTTGTCGTCCTGACCAAACAGAAAGCCGGCCGTATCAATGTGGCCAAGGACAGAAGAAAGATCTGGCAGGTCCGAGCGATTGCCGTAGTCCATCCGTGTAACAGGCATCGACATGCGGTTGTTCCTGTTGAGTCCAATCAGTGCCTAGTGATGAGTAAAGGTATATCTCGGTGAACTTACTTGCGGGCCGCTGGGCTCAGCGGAGTGAAATCGTCGTTCTCAAAATCATCATGATCCTCATCAGAGTTACGGCGAGATCCTGGCATAGACTGGGAGGGCATGTTGTGGTTGCCGTTACCACTGCCATTGCCTTGGATGTTGGACGGAGGTGAGGTAACTTGCGAGTTGGCCCGGCTACCGCGAGTAGTCATACCTGGGTTGATGCTAGACATACTGAAGCGATTCGGACGCGACAAGGCAGATGGAAAGCCGTTACCCTCGTTGTACTCAGGCGGAGTCGTCGGCTGGCTATGGGCGGGGCCGCCGTAGTTGGCTTCATTCGAGAAGCGGTTCATATCAGCTTCGCCGTGCTGGGCTTGCAAGTTGAGCAGCTCCATTTCAGCGTCGAAACGCCGTTTTGCTTCTTTGAGATACTCGTGCTCGATCCTTTTTCTTTCAAGCTGCAAGTTGTTAGCTAGTCACGCGGACTGGCGAGTGCGTTTGACGTGAGGAAACAGCGTCGCTCGTGACGTAGGACGGGCGAAGATGGGAACAGATGGGAAAAGGGATGAGGGAAAATGAATCTCAGAGCGAGACAAGAAAATGTACAGGTACAACGGTAGCAATACTGGTGTCTGCAGGCGGGCTTTTGTGTTGTCTGTGAGAAAGAAAAGAGGAAAGTTGTTTATCAAATTGTGCGTCGCAGAGTCAACCAGGCAAACGAGCTTGGCGGGTTTAATCTTACTTCCAGTAGGAGATGAGGGGAAGCGGGGTGAGAGATATTAAAAGGCGCAGTGAAGCAGACTTACAACTTGGAGCTTGTGGTAGGTCTGTCGGGATTGGTCGTTAGCCCAAACTCTTGTTCACCGCGCAATACATAACTGGACAGCATCCACCCTGAATAGCAGCGCAAAGCCATGTCTTGAATCGGCCATGGCTCCAAGTCTATCCGCATGGGTTGTGGAAGCTGCGCCGCTTCAAGTTGCAGGGCGTTCTCGAGCGCCAGCACTTGCTTTCCAAATCCTACTTGTACGAGAGTGCCGACATACCGCTGTTGTAAATTCGGTCGGCTCTGCCGCCTGTCTACGCTGTTGACCGATTGGCGACAATGGAGTACTCAGGGTCGGGATGTTGTTGGTGGTGAAGCGTCGGTGCAGCTGCGCGCGGCCATCGTTGTTCTGAGCGGCGCGATTCAAGGAAAGGAACGACGACTCTTCGCGAGGAGATCTAAGGCCGTTACCTCCTCCCATGCCTTGGTAGGCCATGCTGACTAGAATACTAGAAATACACTGGCATTCAGGTCAGCGCGAACGTCCTCGAAGCTGGTGTGGGGGTCTGGCGGGCGGTGTGATGTCGGGATGAAAGCCGCATCCACCCCTTCCACTACTCAAAGGCTGCAGATACATACAAGATAATTCGTACACAGGGCAAATGCCCTAACTTCCCTCACTACCCGCTGTTCTTGATCTTACAGAGTTCGGACGGAAACGTTGTTGGAAACTCGGTACGTAGGCAGGAACGGAAGGCGCTGTGGTGCGGGTCGCAGCAGCGCGCACTTGATGGCCTATGCACAGTACGAGTCGTGGGTAAGGACAGTCTTGGAAAGTCTGGAAGTGCTGGCCAACCGTTCAGACTTGGGGCGCCGAAAGAGCAAGTCTATGAAGCAGGTGTGGAGCGTCGGAATCACAGGTCAGGGTCCATCAGGGGACGATGTGGCGCTCAACTAGTGCTGGGGGGATTCCGCACATATTGCGCTGCTGCTGGTCGCGTACTCTGCCCAATTGAGGTTTTGGACCCTCCGGTTCCCGCAAACCTTCTATATGCACAAGAAGCGCCCCGGGAATACCTAACGCCCACGATTCAATCGCGACTTGGGTGAGCGAGGCTGCGACGTGTCCCTGGTCTCCCTACCAAGAACTAACCAAGTATGGCGGCTGACCTCTCTCACGTCGTCCCAGCCATCTTGCACGGCTCGCGTCAACTGTCACAGCCTCCTCGCATTATTTAACATGACCCACTGCAGCTCGATATGCGCGGCAAACGTGGCTCTGATTGCTGCTCTACAGCAAGTTCCAGGCCCCTGGAGTGGAATGGAGAGGCCGGCGGGCGGTGGGCAGTTCATGCCCTCACGTCATCTGGCAGCTATCGACCATGGAGGAGCCCGACCAGTCAGAACTGCAGTGCGTGGCCGGACCGCCATACAAGCAAAGAGGGGCAGTGCAGCGTCCACGGCCGAAGGACAGGCGGGGCATTGATCATCTCAAACACCGACGCATGCCGCTACGCGTGCCGGGCCTATGAAGAACGGATGTCGTGCAGAAGTAGGTTGGTTTGAGCCCGCTGAGCCTAGCAATCGGGTCTTGCTATCCTGCTGAGGGAGTGGGGGGCGCATTGCTACCAGACATAGGCTCAGCCTGCGGGCTTACATCTTTGTCATTGTACGCTCTTCTTCTGCGATATTGTCGATCTTCCTAGACGAGGCGCCTCATCTTTCAAGGCAACCGATGCGGTTAGTTGGAGCCTGACCGCTCTCGTTTCAGGTTCGCGAACCAGGCATTTCCCCGCACGCGCTCTGCATCTTCCAATCAGCAAGGAAGATAGAGTGGGATCCGTGGAACCGGCTAAAAGCAGGCCAAAGTGGTGCTTCTGCAACCATCTCGGGGAGGTAACGCAGTCGAAGGAGTCGATTGCTGATGGCTTCAGCTTGACAATTTTCGATTGAGACGTCCTCATAGAGTTCCTCGTGGCAGAAAGCTGCACGTGTCGCTGACCAATCACGCAGTCGTCCCAGACTGTCGGGATACCCTCAAAAAGCAACGTGTATCTGCGGCTGCTGTCCCCATTTGTGCTACGCCCGAGTGCTTTGTAGATAGTCTACAGATTTGATGCAGGGCACTTGTGACAGCACAATGGGAATGTGCATTGTCACCATGGTGGCGGCGAAGTTCAGCTCAACAGTTCTAAAGAGCTTGAAGAGTGGCTGATGTGCACTTCAAGATGTGGAAGCCGCAATTTCCAGCGGCATTGCATACTAAAACTACAGTACAGTACATTTCAATAGGCTTCGTGTCTTGTGGGTAAGTCCAGAGTCCAGTCGATCATTTGATTTGCTCCAACATTCAGCGATGCTTCTTCACCCGTTCTGTCCGACGGGCCTCGATTTGTTCTTTATCAGTGGGGATTGACCTACAGATATCGAGTAACGAAACTGCGCGATCATCGTCACGATCTGCCTAAACAGCCGTCGCACAAGGGTTCTTTCGCAATCTCAGCCCCAGATCTCCAAAGGGCAAGTGCTCCTTCTTCGGACCCTTCAACTTTCCATTCATTATTCTAAGGACATTCGTGGTCCGTGCTGCTACATCTAATAATCGCCATGGCATTTCTAGCTCGAGTCAAATGGCATGCAGAGAGACTCGTGCATTTCCAATACAACGGGCACTCGGGATGGGGAAGCCGAGGCATCGACATGGATGGCGCGACTCTGCCGAACTAAACACTATTGGCGTCTCCCCATTCCCCTCTTGTCCCAGCCGGACCCGCACGGAACTCAATGGTCTGTAAAGCTACTGGAGACTATTATATGTATCTCCACCTAGTATCCAAGACAGTGTTCACGCATCGCTTGCAAGATCCACAGTCATGTCTGCAGTACTGCAAAACATACTCAAGCTCGTCACAACATCTGTTGGTCATGTGGCCCTCAACCCGATCATTACAGCAGCTCTCCTTTGGGTATTGACAAAAGGCCCTCCGCAGCTCCGCAGCCAGCTTACGAACAGGATCGCGGCCCTTCGAGATCCCATACGCTATGCCCAGATCCTCAAAGCCTTGAAGCTGTGTCTTGCGTTCGGAACAGTGGGTGTTCTTAACAAGCAATTGAACCATATCGCTTTGAATGCCGGAAGAATCCGAAGTGAAAAGGCAAAATGGAACTGGAGTCGGGAGGTAGCGGTCGTTACCGGAGGATGCAGTGGAATTGGAGAACTGGTCGTGGCGAGATTGATTAGCAAGGGCATCAGAGTTGCTGTGTTGGACATTCAGCAGTTACCTCTGAGTCTGCAGGGTTGTAAGCCGCCACGCTCGTATGGCCACCTGTTTGCTATACTAATCAAGTTAGCAGCTGTCAACGTCAAGTTCTTTGCGTGCGACATCACGGATCCAAACGCAGTCTACTCAACTGCGGAGCAAGTCAAAGACAGTATGGGCGCGCCCACTATCCTCATCAATAACGCTGGCATCCTGGATACGCACACCATTTTGACTACTTCTGATGAGTATCTGCGAAAGATCTTCGACGTAAATGTGCTCAGCAACTGGTACACGACCAAGGCCTTCCTACCGGATATGCTCCGGCACAACAAGGGCCACATCGTTACCGTGGCAAGCACAGCGAGCTTTGTCAGTGTTGGTGGTTTGGCCGATTATTGTGCGACCAAGGCAGCGATCCTGAGCTATCACGAAGGTTTGTCTTCAATTCTAGCTTTTCTGCACAATATGCTCATCAGTCAACAGCACTTAGTCAGGAGCTCAAGCATCACTACAACAGCCCCAATGTGCTTACAACGTCAATCCATCCTAACTGGGTGCGCACGCCACTCTTGGCACCTGTAGAGTATGAGTTGTCGAAACGTGGCGTTGCCGTCATTGAGCTCGCTGTTGTTGCAGACGCCATCGCTCAGAGAATCTTGAGCTGCAGTGGCGGACAGGTCGTCTTGCCGAGCAGCGCGAGCAAAATCAGTATGGTAAGAGGATTGCCGAATTGGGTGCAGGAAAGCGTCAGAAGCAGTGCGAGCAAGACCATCTATAATAGTGTACAGTAACTGGGTAATTGGGGATAATCTGAATTTCGGTTTGCGTATCTTTAACACATCAAGACAACCGAGTGAGTTCGCATGGTGCGGGACGCATGTAACCGCCACGCTGCGGTCACGGCTACTAGGTTCGGCGAGACTTATGCAATGGGACGCTTGTGTGGTGACACGAGCATGACCCACAGGCGCAGAGATGCTACTTCGAGTAGGTTGAAAGGAAAAGTGTCGAAAACTGTATGCATTGTGCCGTGTACGCATGAAGTGTGTGTGGGTTCTTGCCGGGCTGCGGTGCCATGCGCTAGCGGCTCGGTGAATCTCGTAGCAAGCCGCCGACGGACGCGTCGCGTCTCCCGGAAACCATGACTTTGCATTCGCATCGAGACAGCCGACTCCATATCACCATTTCACAGCAACGGTCTACTCACAACCATGGCAGAGTCACAGGAAGATGTTCAGATGGACACACAAGAAATTGAGCCTGAGACTCCCCCCTCGGATGTCTTCATGGCGCCGTCAATCTCCAAGCCGGGCATTTTGAGTGGAAATTCATACTCGCACTTCTCGCCGATACCCAAGCAGATTGCAGAAGACATGTCTAGAGAGGTCGTACTAGGTGTCGACGAAGCAGGAAGAGGTCCTGTGTTAGGTACTGCTCTCCCAACCGAGTAAAGCCACGATGGCGACTAACCATACCAGGCCCCATGGTCTACGCCCTCTTCTATCTGCCAATTGAGCACCACCGTTCCCTCCTCGCTGAAACACATCATTTCGACGACTCCAAGGTGCTCAAGGCCGAAGTTCGATCAGACCTTATGCGCACGCTCTGCACCAAGGGCACAGATCTCTACGAAGCCGGCGGATGGGCGACAATGCTACTGTCCGCACAAGACATCTCGGCGCATATGCTGTCGCCATCTGTATACAATCTCAACGCCCAGGCTATGGACGCAACAATAGATTTGATCAAGGGGGTGCTGGCACAGGGTGTCAACGTGAAGGAGATCTACATCGACACAATCGGCAGGCCAGAAATCTACCAGAAGAAGCTGGAAAGGATTTGGCCAACCATCAGCATCACCGTCGCAAAGAAGGCCGACAGTCTATACCCCGTCGTCAGTGCTGCGTCTGTCTGCGCCAAGGTCACCCGCGATGCTGCACTCGACGTGTGCTATGAACCATACCAAAATCGCGACCCAGAAGCCGCAACAGGCGCCGATGCTCACGTCGCTTGGGGATCAGGATATCCTTCCGATGCGCGGACAACAACCTGGATGAAGCAGAATATGGATCCCCTCTTTGGCTGGGGTAGCGAGACGCGCTTTTCATGGGGCACAGCCAAAGAGCTGCTTGAAGGGAAAAAGGGACAAGTTAGCATCGACTGGCCTGCCGAAGACGACGGCAATGACATGCGCATGACGGACTTCTTCAACGGCAAGAATGATGCAGCCGGCGACGAACTCGTCGATTGGTTCGGAAAACGCGTGACGGAGGAGATGGAAGTGTTCTGATTCCGATGCATCGTTGCGCGTACGTCATTGCTACCGAGCGCGGCGAAGCACACGACACCCTTTGAACACAATCCATGGAAACATTTTCTCGTAGCCGCAGCCTGACTCGGGATACCATGCTTATCTGAGTAGGCAGGGCAGGACAGCCGGGCATCTTTCATCGGTCCGTTGAAGGATCCGCACAGGGCACACCAACAAAAATGACTCTTGCACCGTTATTACACGCATATCCCCAAAATACCGGTCAACCCTACGATGACGAGTCCAAGCGCAGGCCCAGAACTTTGGTAGCAATGGCGTATGCGCTGACAAGGGGGAATTCTTTGTTCTCGTCTAAAGCGACTATTCCGGCGTGAACAGAGCAAGAAAAATAGTTGTGAGCGCGCCGACCCCCCTTGTTGGGACCATTTCGGCGTATACATGTGCTTTTAAGTCTATGCGTCTATCTGTTGCGTGGCGTCCAAGCGTGCACGCACGAGTAGTGTTGGCATTGGCTTTATACCAATCATCGGCCCTGTTGTAGGGTCGTCAGTCATTATCGTTCCTTCACGATTGTGTGGCTAGGGTCACTATATACAACGATAGGCAACTACCGCCGCCTTTCACTCTTCTTTTATTTTCGACCAATCTTTGTGACCTACTTTTTTACACTTCTTCTACCGTTGTTCTAATTCCACTTTGCAGAAATATAGCATTTTAACGGTTATTATCTTACAAACAGAGCAGTGCGCCAACACCGCAGCACATGAACGCATCTCATTTTTGGCGCAATGCCTCCCCACCATGTTGCACCGTCCAACACTACTCCACCGCAACTCAAGCTGACACCCCTTGCAACCAATGCGGCGGCTTTATGGTCTCAGGCCGAAGAGGTGGAATAGCCGGACGCGGGCAAGGCAGCAGCCAATCCACCACCACCACTCCAAGCACCAAACGCGCCAGATACGAAGCACCCCCACCTCCAACCTACCAAGCCAACGTCATCCATGAAGAGCAAGACGAAGACTGCGACGCCGATCGCGAACACTATTCCATATCACCCCCACTCTCTCCGAAATCAACAGTACTACCTCGAAAACGGGCCAACCAGCTCGAAGACAGCAAACACACGCACCCGCCATTGAAGCGGAAATCAAGCTGGAAACCGAGCTTGAAGCAGGAGTTTGCGCGGCGGGGGTCCATCGATGCTGTTATGGCGAACTCGGACGATGAGAGGGTGTGGCGGAAGGTCTGTGAGGATATGGCGAGTACGCGGGAGAATGTGTCGATGGGTACGACTACTGCGAGTATGAGTACTGTTGCTACAGCGCAATATTCTGCGGCTGGTGGTACTGTTATGGATACACGGCAGCGACGCCGCCAATCCACACTTCTCCACCCCTCGACGCCCGCCGATGAACGAGCAGATCCGCTGACGCTGTACGCAGCGCCGGGGGCAGAAGTGGTGGATACGTGGTCAGCAGCAGCGACGTCAATTATTCTGCCGTCGTCGTCTTCTCCTTTCTTTCCTCCTCCTGTCCCTGCGACTACTACGACTACGGCTACAGATACGACCGCGGCCGCGAACACTGAAACAGCCCCATCCAAACGCCCACAAAGACCAACTCTAGGCCCCCGAAAAGGATCCTCACTCCTGCACCCCTCACCTCCAACCAGCGAAGCGGAGATAAATAGCGGGACGCAGCTGAAGACTGTGATTTCTGTTCCGCCGATGAAAAGAGAGGCGCAGTGGGCCGCGGCAACTGCAATGGCAGCAGCTGCTGTAGCGCCACCTACAAGGACCAACCAAGCGACGCATTCAGAGGTCCCATGTCGCGGTCTCGGTACAACGTCCCCTCCTGTCGAGCAATTTCCGCGACACCAGCGTGTCCGAGCAGAGGAACAAGAACAGGAAAACCAAGAATGGGGAAGGGGAGGAGGAGCGAGATACGTTGATGCGGTGCAGAACCCCCGGCTACGCAATGTGTTAGCGGAATGTATGACAGGGGTGGAACAAACACAGCAAAGGGAGGGGTCTGTTATGCATTCTTGCCTTTCTGATGATGATGATGATGATGACGAAGGGGACGGAGAAGAGTGCTCGGGTGGAGAGGAGATTACAAGGCGACGAGTGGGTGGCGTGGATACGGAGAAGAAGGTGGACTTGATTATTATGTTGAAAGAGTTGAGGGCGACGTAGAGAGCTCACGCACATTTTGTGTACGAATGGTCTATGGTTGTGGGGTTTATGGGACGGATGGGATAGCTGTGGTGATGAGTTCGGTGGATATACCGTGGAAATATTCTCTTCTTTTAGTGGAGGAGTGAGCGGACATGGTTTGGAGGGGTTCTTTTCATAGTTTGGAAAGGTAGAGGCTTTGGAGTACGGACTACTCCACGTGCTGTGCCAGATACATAATAAAGGGAGATGGATGTTCATGATGGGAAGACCATGAATTATTTACTCAAGCCAGTCATCATGTCCCCCGTGTGTCCAGCTCACTTGCATTACTAAACTGCGGTCCTTCATCTTGTCCCTTTTTCTTGAGCGTGCATCATTTATCTTTATATGAGATACAGAGACTACTTATTGCATTGTGAAAACTGCCGCGGCGGTGTTGAAGAAATTATTAGACGAATAGAGATTGCTTAAGATCTAGATTCTTCTAATCGCTACTAGTAAGCCGTCGATAGATACTTGGTCGTTCTTGTCACACTTCCGCTCACGCGGTATAGTATGAGTCGTGTTAGTATGTACCTAAAAAGCCGCGTTAAGAGGGAGTTTGGATACTTTTAGTGTGCGTATGTGTGCGGGAGTGAAGAGCGGAGGCATATGATAAATGTAGGAAACCTATGCATAATATAGCAACCGTGATACTGCCTCTTTCTAAATTGGCGGTTGCTTACTCGAGATGTTTTCTGCGTATGCTTGTGTGAGCATCAGTGTGAACTATGGGCGCGCCGTGTCGTAAGCCGGGGACATCAAGAACTTCCACTCTTTTGTTGTCAATGCACTACCCTCTATGCCCCTCCACGGGATTACTATGCAACACCTTACATCAAATGGCGAGCGCGTGTGGGCTTGGATTCCGTCCGACCAGAATGCTCGATGAAATCATCTCGTTCACGTTCTTGTTTGGCAGTATTTGACACTTTCGAATTGCGACCACTAGCGCCTGAGACACGGAAGTAGATCAAGAAAAGTGTGTTGCAAATACTTGGTCGTGTGTTGGTCCAGTGAAATCCCAGTTTGCGGGGAATCTCGGCTACAAGGCGGCCGGCCAAACGGGAGGGGTACGATTCGTCCTACACGTTGCCCCACTATCGAGCCCTCTTACTAGTAAAACTCTGCTATCCGGCCTCACCAAGTCTAACTCATGTTCTGCCCTCTTATAGTGATTTTGTAACTCTGTCTATATGACAATTAACAAAACTTCTTTCCATCAAATTACTAAGCAATCACTGGCCTAATGGCCCAATGGCAAGGCGCTTGACTACGATTCACATCTGACATCAAGAGATTCCAGGTTCGACCCCTGGTTAGGTCACGCTTCCAATGATTTCCATCTTTCAAGCATCGGTGGTTTAGTGGTAAAATTAGCCGTTGCCATTTATCTGGTTCGATCATGAATTGAACTAATAAATCACAATCGGCTAGCCCCGGGTTCGATTCCCGGCCGATGCATTCTATTTTTGCGCTGGCGTGGTGTCTGGGGAGTGGTAGGTGACGTGGTGGATGTAGAGGTGTTGGGGTGAGGGACGTTGTTTGGTGGTTGGGCGGGACTGGAACACCTTTTTAAATGGACTTGCGCAAGAACACCAAAGTTGGTAGACAACTATAACGACACTGGAAGAGTTTGTATGGGAGTGTATTTACCAAAGGCCGCTGGTATTCATTTGGCGGCATCAACGCCTCCGTCTCAGGTCCTTGTGCGAATGGATGCGAAGGTGTGCTAAGCGACGAATGCATCGACCTGCTTAGTGAAATCTTTTACCCCACAGGAGGCGATGGTGAAGATGTCCGATGCGAGACGACCCTTGATCAAGACTGGATTAGGGAAGCTTGTCCTGACGAGATTCTGGCTGATAACATAGTCTGTATGTGCCTCCATAGCCTATCCTTATGAACACTCGATTGCTAACCTCCTACATAGACAATCTGTTCGACCTCTCGGATCAGACACGCAACTCATCGTCACCGCCAGGGGTTTCAGTCCCAGAGCAGTATCACACATAGAGCATTGGCGGGGCAGGATCTGTCTCGTACAACTCAGACCGCGATCTCGACAGTTTCGTATGGTACGACCTAAGTGTTCAGAGACCCATACCATTTGTCATTACGATACCGATAGATGCACGCAACTCGGAAACTTAAGTCGTTTGTGTCGCACCTGACAACGTAGCCGAAGGGAGTAGAAAGCCGAAACAGGATGAACCGTGGGAGAATCTAGGGGTGGGTGTATGCACGCCTGCCGCAGGGCAGATTGCTGTATTTGCGGTAATCGCAGTAACTGCCGCCTGGTGTTAAGGAAGGCAGTCGGCTTTCAGCAAGCCTAGAGTTCGAATTAGCATACTCAAAACAAATGACAACGCCCGCCTCGTCATGGTCCAGACAAACTTGGCAGCCTCCGTCTTTGTGAGACGTTCTAGAACAGCTGCGGTTTTCGCTGAGGCCTCGCGTATTCGACGTTTCGAATTTCTGCAAATAGCCTGTGTAGCTATGGTGTTTCTCCACCGTTCCACAGCTGCAGCCATTCCCACGGATTGCGCTCTCAACCATGCCCGGCTGCACACAGACTTTTCGGAATCTCCGCCAACGGCATGTTCACCAGGGAAAATTGGTTGCGACGGCTTTGCAAATGAACCAAGAATGCTGTAACCGGCCTGGATATGCTCCGAAACGCATGGACGCAAATGCGTTCGCGTTTGTTGACGAAAGACTGCCCAAGAGCGGGCGTTGTTGAACTGGCTAGAATGCCAAGATCGGCACAACGAGGCTTCCCCGCCGCCGCCATCTTGACTATCTTCCATCATAGGCAAAGCGTAAGCCACGCTCCTGAAAATCCAACTTCCTCACTGCAACTGGACAGACAATTTTCATCGCTTCACTAACACGACGATACAGATTATCATCCATGTTGCTTTTTCAGGAGTGCGTTTCACAACACAGCTGCGCAACCAGCCGCACCTGCGCGACGCGCGTGGCTGTGGCTATTGCGGCCCCATTCAGCTGTCAGAATCTGGATCGTCACACTTCCGAGTGTGACCTTCGCATCCCGGCCCGCAGGAGAGCTGTCATCTGGGAAGTGCTGCTCGGATAGATCTTATGTATCACGCATGTCGTCGAGGCGTTGGGGATTCGCAACACCCGTTCGTCAATCTGACGATCACGAAGAAAAGCAAAAACCGTCTAAGCAGTGCTTTCAGGGGGAAAGTGAGCCGCCCTCCACAATTACTGGAGATAGACAAATCTACCCCTGCCCCAGTGTTCGCCATTCTACCCATCCTTTTTCGGATCGGCTTTGCGCAAATGCACCATCATCAACCTTGTCCGAATCCTCAAGCCACCACTACTAGCATACTGTGGAAGTCGCATGATATGTGGGGAACGGCTCAACGTTAACGTCGTTAGAATGCAGGCTCCCGCTGAATTGACAGCGTGTCTAAGTAAGCCTCTAGTCACCGGGAGCTTGTTAGTGCGCCAGCGGTAGGAGGTAAGAAGATGCCATGTAGCCTTCCAAACCTAAGAAAGCACGCTGCTTTTTCGTAGCCTACTGCAGCCCTTCATGGGTGTATCTGGTGATACCCTTGGTATGACGATCAACCCTGCAGAAAAGCACACAATTACTAGACTTCCTCGAGACGATAGCTCGTCGTCCAATCTCATGCAAGTACCGGACACCATCACTACGGCGACAGTGCCATCTCTTGGAACGCTAACGACCCTGTAGACAGAGGGCGAATCCCAGGTACCAGACGCTACCGCACGATACACCCCGGCCCGTGTACCTTACATGCAGGCAATGACCGATCGATTGGCCCCGCACAGTGCATGTACTGCTCCTAGATCTCCATAGCGACGTCGGCGATCAACCGTAAGCCATATGCCTGCGGTACGACTGGGGGCTCAAACGCCATGATCAATTCGCCGTACAAGATACTGTCTTCGAGACATCCCGGCCCTCCCAACTCCACAACCACGCTCTTTTCTTCTCTTCAAACACTCGTTTCGCGATACCTCTTCTTTCACCTGTCTGGTAGAGTCGCATGAACTCCACGAACCATCGCGACACCATCACCGTCACAGTGCATCATGGGAGGTGATGCGACTACCGTCTCACCTTCAGCACTGCCTAATGAATCACTCGCCCATGACCAGGGCCCTCTCCATCTTGCCATCATCGTCACACTGGTCTTGATCTCGCTTTTGCTATATTCCCTCCGGGTGTTCACTCGTGCGAGGATACTTCGCTCGTTCGACATTGACGATGGACTTATGCTCGTAGCAGCTGTACGTCCAGTAACACTTGTTTGGTATACCCTTCCACTGACGCTTCGTTAGTTATGTGCCATCGGCATCTTCATCACATTCACTAGTGTAGTGGAATTGGGACTCGGAAAACAGTATAGAAATGTCGCATCATCACTTAGCAAGAACGTTAAGATAGGACCATGGCTATGGGCACTAAAGTCTTTTCATATCTTCGGGCTTGGGCTGGTGAAGCTTTCAGCTGCCTTCACGCTCCTACCAGTGTATGACTCCAGATTCCACCCCTACATGTACATCTGCCGCGGAGTCTTAATCATTGGATTCATGTGTAAGTCTATATATCAAGAAGATGTACCGTAGTCATGCTAACTTTAATCAGTACTGGTTTTCTGGCATACGATTGAGTGGTTCCTCGCTTCTCTACTCCAATGCATCCCTCTCGCAGCAGCTTGGGATCTTTCGTACGGCGAGCGTCCGAATTGCATGTCGGAGTCTGAGTCCCAGCATTGGGCCATGGCAAATCACTGTGAGTAGTGGTTCGTCCGACGTTAGGGACCACAATCTGACGATGTCTTACAGCAATTAATGCAGCGTCCAGTCTCTTGCTGATCGTCTTCGCGCTCCCTACTGTTATTGGCCATTCGTTCAAATTGGGGCTCAGGCTGTACTTCGCGTTGATAGCCTTTTTGGCATTGTTGTAGGTCATACTGCTTTACGATGCGTCTCGATATCGCTAACTCTTCTCAGTGCATGTGCAATTGCCATTATTCGGAGTCGAATGGTAGCCACTACATGGGTCGAGATAGGGGCTCGTGGAAAGAGCGATCTATCGTTCATGACCTTGGGTGTTGTCGAACTCCTGACAGCCATGATAGCAGTAAACTTCAGCACATTACTACCTCTTACCAGAGCGATCGAACGACCACAGCCTCCACGAACAAGTCCAAGCACGTCTCGCCTCATTTCCGGTCCCGTAGCGGGTAGTGCCGTTCACGTAACCCACGGCGACGTCGAATCCATCTTCAGCGCCAACGGGAACGCGAACAGCAACTCCAACTCGCAAAACTCTCGCTACTCCGGCCAAACAGTCATCTACCGACCCAACACCGCCTACTTCCCCGCGAGCTACAACAACCGCCACGATAACAACCTAACGCGCTTCCACGACGACGAATCAAACCTCGACTTCGATATCGAAGCCCCATCCGTACGCTCGACACGCAAGCTCACCAAGCCATGCCCTCCATCGCGCTTCTCCGGATCCACAACGTACACCAACGAAACGCGCAGAGTGAGCGACTGGTCGCAATTCAGCGGTTTCACATACTACTCCTCGGGCGACTCCGACACCGCAAAAGAGAAGAAAGGCAGAGCGCGAGTCAGCGCACAAGAGCTCGCGGAGATTGCAAAGTCGCTCGGCGTCCGACGGCATATCAGCAACGGCGACTACGAAAAAGAGATTCGCGTTGTGTCGCAAGGGAGTGAAGAGTCCCAATTCAGCGGCGACGCTTTTCCCGCTATTTTCCTGGAAGACGACTCTGAGCGTGTGTACAGTCCGCTGGGTCTGAACTTCATGGAAGAGAAAGATGAAGATGAGCCTGTGACGGCTGCGCCCGTGTGTACCTGTTCTATTTTTCAGATACAGTCCAGTAATCCGATTGGAGTGCGGGGCAGCGACGCGGTCAGTCTGCAGAGCCAGCCCGACTCCAGCGATATTACTGTGATTCGCGCGCGAGCGGATGCGAGATGTGCTGTTCATGTTAGCAGCAGCGATCATGCGCGACGGTTCAGCGCCCAGGAATGGGTTGCTCGCGTTTGAGGTACAACTTACTACATACCATATGTTCTCTTTCTTTTCGGTTCTCCATTTTTCACTATACAGTTTTTCTTTGTTGATAGCGAGACAAAGGGCTAGCCAGGTATACATTACGTGAAGCGCAAGCGGGAGAGTAGTGTTTTATTCCCCCCCTCGGACATCGGTTTCCTTTCTTTGTAGTAGTACTAGTTCATCACGATCTTTTCGATCCATCACATCACTCTTCACGCAGCAGGTTGTTGCTTGAGCGAGAGAAAGCAATACCATTTCCCTTATCCATCCACCTTATCCATAGCCATAAAAATACTCGTAGTTCCTTGCAAATCACTAAGCAAGCCCATAGAAAAAAAGTCTAGTCAATCCACCTCTTCTTCACATACTGCGCCTGATACCCACCCGGCAGCTCACTCACCCAGCCATCAATGTCTTCCTTGACAACGCGCGGAACAGTGCATTTATTCATGGCAGCAGCGTCCTGCGTCTTGAGCGTGGGGCAATTCTGGTAGCAAGGCGAGTCGAGCGCGCGTTGCAGCGCGTCGCCTTGCCAGCCGAAGATGTAATCGCCATGGTTAGCATACCCAGTCCTGTATCCCGCCACAAGCACACGTTAGCTACCTCACACGGAACCTTGTGACAAGAATTCAGGGACGAAGAGAGACATGGTAAACGTACCCGTCGCCAAAACTCCACACAAAGGGTTGACTGCCGTCTTCGGGCCAATCAGCCTTGTTGTTGAATTTACTCGTGTCCCAGATGACTTCGTAGAAGAGCTGGCCCATGCGCACGGGGTGGGTGGCTGGACAGGGTCCGCCGGACTCGAAGCTGCCGTGTTCGGGGTAGGCCATATGGGCCATGTGGTCCGGGGAGTCGAGGTTTACACCGTCCCAGCAGCTGTGGTGGTGTTAGACGGTGGGTGCGGGACAGCGGTAATGAGGGGATCGGGAAAGGATGGAAGAATGGGAGGAGGATCTTACGTGGGGAAGCGGACGGCCGTCATGATACCTGTCTTGCAGGGCTTGTCGGGGAAGTCGAGCGTCTGCGGATCTCGAGTGTTGATGTTGTCTAGGCAGGTGAATGTGAGTTGTCTGAAGCGCTCGGCTTCTTCTTTGGTGCGCGCGTTGACGTCGCCGATGAACATGCGGAAACCCTGTTGCTGTTAGTTATTTGCATACTCAAGCTAGGATTTCTGTGAGCTGATGCGTGAGGGGTAGGATTTACCGACTGGAAGGCCTGGACTTTCGAGGTTTGTTGGAAATTGTAGAGGCCATCTTGCATGTAGTACACGGTCATTCCTCCGTTGACGCCGTTGAAGCCCGAGTTGGGGATTTGGGGCACGCGTTTGTATGTACCGTTTCTGGCTTTGAAGTAGCTGGTAGCTCATTAGCAGTGTTCTTGAGAACAGGATATCAAAGTTCCTTACAGAATGGCTGTCCAGTAGTTGGAGAAATCTTCGCTAAATTGGCATGACGTGCATGTGGACTCTGCCGGCATGTCTTTGTCGGGATCCATGGTGACGTTGAATGAATTCTGAATGTTTTAGCTGCGGTCATGGTAGATGTTGGAGTCGATTACTCCTCCCAGGATTTGGTGAAGATGCGGAGAAGGAGCCTGGCCTGGCGTTACCAGCGGGTCCAATCTATCGATGACTAGCTGAGCGCATGGAAAGCGCAGCAATGCCATTGCAGGTGCGATAAGCGCGAAGATAGTACTAGCAAGTACCTTCATGTTGGCGGGAAAGACGATAACTCTAGTCGAGGGTGTTGAAGACAAACTGTGCCTGACTTTCCGATGCCCGTGAACTTATACGATTGTGCTGGAGGTGCCTGCAACGCCGCAGAAGCGAGAGTGGCGATGTCCAATGTGATTCTGTGATTCGAAGACACTGAATGGCCTTGGTAGAGATGGCGCTTAGCAATATCCGGTCGCAAGGCAGATCTGGAGCACTGTTTTTCACATCAAGAAGATGATGGTGACAGCGTGATGATTCGCCCAGAAGGATTAAACAGGCATTAACGCTCTTCAGCTGCCACATTGAGCCAAGTGGATTCCAAATTCAATTATCATCTATCGCCCTAGGCGTTGATGTTCACCGAAGAATGCCTGATGTGTTACTTGATGCTGCATTCTCAGCGACTTTACTTGGCATAATATGTCGATGATCAGCCGGAACGCGCGAGGTCAGTCGATGAGTCTTTGATTGGATGAACTCTTCCTGGCGTCCGAGCAGTCGCTCTGTGCTTTGGTATTTGTCCAGTAGTGGATGTCTTGACCTTTGGTCGGCAGTTGTATTTGTCTGACGAAAGAAGGTGACGCCCCACTTGCGTTGCACTGTCTCGTCGGAGCGAGAAGATGTGACTGGCTGGCTTCATAGTCGACTCGCTTGGAGTTGGTGGACGTTAAGACAAGGTTGCACGAGCCTCAATCTATCCTACTTTGCCGCCACGCCAAGTTGTGGGGTACCAAATGCTCCCATTTGTTTATATTGTCCGCCCACGTTGTTCACGAGCACATGTCACTCGCGTGGAGACTTAGAGTGTTGCACGTGTAAATTAGACAACATTATTGGGCGGGTACAACTCGCCCAGTCGGGGTAAACAAGGACACGACAATTATGGCAATGCGCACTGACAAAACATGGCGAGGTTACGACCGGCTGAATATCAGAATGCTGAAGATGGTTGCAAACATTGGAGGCAAAGAGATTCTGATCAACCGGGTACGCGCCCCTGAGAGTAATATAGTCCATGTGGTGCTGTCAGCTGTGGTCCCAAAACCTTTACATATCCTTCTAGAAGGGCCATTCTTCGTTGCATCCAAGGTTTTCTTACTCCTCCTGATTGGACCATTTTGTTGCACAGTATCTTATTGTGTCGCTGAGGAATTCAGGGCCAACATGAAAGTCGCCGCTCTTCTCAGTGCCACGTGCTGGGCGTCGGCCGTATCTGCCGCCTTTGATCTCAACCGGGGAGGCGCGGTGCTCAAGGCACCCGCAGGCGATTCGTTCCGTACCGTAACAGGTACCTTCACGGTGCCTAACTTGTCCGGCTCAAATCGGCTATCGATCTGGATCGGCATTGGCGATACGCTCGAACAGGACAACGTTCTCGGTGGCGGTGTCGTCTATAACAGCACCTTGAAGAGCTTCGCTGCGTACTTCCCTGGCCCAACGACAGACACAACGTCTACTGTCTCGGTCGCCTACGGCAATTCCATTACGGTAACTGTCAGTGTTTCCGATACTGGAGGCACGGTAACCATCGAGAACAAGACGCAGAACAGGAGGACCACACAGACGATTGCAGGCCCAGCAGGCATTGACCCATCAGCACTGACGGCGCTCGCAGCAGACTGGTTCGTGCAGGCCTATCAAGTCACCCCTGGCCAGCTTGTCGCTACTCCGAATTTTGGAACGATATCCTTTACCGCTGTGACGGCGACGACCAAGAACGGCGTGAACGTCCCGATTTCGGGAGCTGGCCGATACGAGATCCAAGGGACCAGTGGACAGGTTAGTTTCTAGGACGCTTCTCTTAACCAAGCTAATGATGAGCCAGATGTACTCTCGGACGACAATTTCCAACACGGGTATTTCGGTTCAAAGGCAGACGGTGTGAAGAAAGGTGATCTGAAGATTGCATCATTTGTACTCGGAGGAGGTGTTGTATTGCGTCGTATATCAAGTCGAATAAAATACATGTGTATAACTTGCTTACTGTGTCATGGGCATTTCCATGAAATTGAGTACGATTGAAAAGGGTTGCGATGGAGAAGTGGTGGTCCAGGGCTGCTAGGCGAACAACGATGACGTTCGCGCGGGCGCACCTCCCCTCCACAATTTCCGACGCGTCGCGACACCTCGCATATAGCGCGTGCGACAGGTGAACAAGATGCGCTTCAAGGCGTCAATACAGAACATCACCACCTTTACCAGTATAGATACAGTGTCTCTAACAATGTGTTGATATTGACGTTACGCAGAGCTCACGGCATCGCTCAACTCGCTCGGCCCGCTTGCGTGGGTGAAGCTCAGCGAGGAGCAGGTATGCTTCACAATCATACCCGAACAGGGCACCCAAGTATGGGCGTGAGTTGATGCCTGGCATCTTTTTTCCGCTTCTTCTAACCAGATGTAGTGTTCTTTCGATAGTAAGCAATCCGTCCCAACTCGCCCAAGCCAAGCCTAACACGCCGCGCAGGACTCCATCTTTGAGACTATCAGCGTGCAGTCGGCGGCAAACAATGTCATCAACCTGGAAGTCCCGCTCACTTCGCTCAATCGCGCCCTCAAATCGGCACTGAATGCGACGTCGGCACACATACGCCTCACCAAGAAAGACAACCTGCCCATGCTCGCCCTCACCATTGTCACCACCACGTCGTCCAACACCTACAGCGCCTTCCCTACCGCCAGCGCCAATAACGATGATGGCTTCGATGCCGATTTCGACAGCGGGCTTAGGGGAGGCAATCGCGAGACGATTGTCACCCAGGAGATACCAGTCCGCGTGCTTGCGCCAGATACTGTGGCCCATCTGCATGAGCCAGCCTGTAGAGAGCCGGATGTGCACATCATCCTGCCACCTCTGATGCAGCTGAAGAGTATCAGCGACAGGTTCACCAAGCTTGCACTAGCAGACACAAAATCAAGTAACGCAACGACAACTGCTAGGACCCGCCTAGAAGTAGCGGCGAATATGCACGGGTGCCTCAAGATGAGCATCAGATCCGACGCCATGAGCATATCATCCGTCTGGACTGATCTGAACAACCCCGAGCTCGACCCAGGTCACGTAGCAGGAGGTGAGGATGGTATCGCTGAGCATCCAAGTACGCGTATGAAGCAGCTAGGAAGTGCCGACGGCCGCAGCGACGAAGGCTGGGCCATGGTCCGGATTGACGGCCGTGACTGGGGTAAAGTCATGAGCGTGGGCAGACTAGGGGGACGTGTTATTGCTTGTGAGTACTAACATTGCATTTGAAAGCGTGATACTGAAATTTTGCAGGTTTTTGCCATGAGCACGCCTTGATATTATATGTATACCTGCCAAACGACAATGGCGAGGATGAGTCTGTCTTGACAGTAAGTTACCACTGTCCTCATTTGATACCAAGATACTCACCTGCATTCAGTACTTTATCAGTTCTTATAGCGCATAGCTGTTGACTCTACTGCGTTCCGACACGTCTATGAGTTACGATGTAGATATATCATGAAGAGGAAGCGCATATGACAAACCTTTTACATCAGCTACCCAAAACGACAAGCTTCCCTTTTACACCCTCACTGCGCCACAAGATTTGGTGCATACACGAATGCTCAATCATATTTAGCCTCCACTTTCCTCGTGCTGAAGCTGTACAGCGATCTACACGTGCCAACAGTATACGAAAGACATGCATGTGTGCGCCACCCCAAAGCTCACTTACCAGCCACACCACCGCCCCGCCCACATGCCTCAAAAAACAGGTGACGGAAAAATCCAAGTGTGCAAAGCCTCAATGGCGCAGATATGAACTAAAAAAAAACGCACTTCTCTTCTCTCTTTTGCCCAGCCTCAAGATTGTTCGTCTACAACAGGAAAAGGCAGTTGTAGATCTTTTTCCCTCGGCCCCCCATTGTGGAGCGCCGATCATTCAGCCTTACCCGCAGAACCCTGACTTCTGCCCCCAAAACGAGCAGAAGAATGAGGCTGGGGAATTGTGGCTTCTACTCCTTTGAGCAAAGACGAAGATGTTGAGGTGACACGGAAATAAAGGGGGAAAAGAGGGGGGAAAGAGGAAAGGTGGGAGAAGGGTAGTTGTGTCATTTGATTGTATAGCGATGTATCTACTGCAAGCGAGCAAGGTAAACTGTCAAGGAAAGGATTACAGAAGAGAAACACAGCCGTCCAAAGAAAGCCAAACAACACTTTACTTCGCAATAGCAAAGCCCGTCCATACTCCCAGACCCACCACCTCGTTACACAAACCAGTCACATGACAACTCCTTCCTGCATCCAGATGTCTGTCCTCCTACGCTATACAAACCCATCTTCTCACAATCCCCGTCATCATCACATCTATAATTCACGCCTGCGCCAAGTGGCGTAGCAACAGCCTGCCACCCACCCGTAGCTCTTGTATCACAAGTGCAAGGGTGGGGCGAGGCACTCATCCCATCCCATCCCCCTGTCTTCCGACTTTTGCATCGGGAACGCAGAAGTGGGAAAAAGAAAGGATCTGGATGCTGTTGTGTTCATCTCGGGTGTGAGCGAGGGCCATGTGTTCGGCGATTGGGGCGTTGGTTCGTTTTATTGAGGTAACGTGGCGGGGGGAAAGGCGAGGCTGTGTGGTCAGTCACATGTGCGTCTTGAGTGCTGCACGGCATGTCTATGTGCATTTGCATTCTGCATCGGGGGGAGGATGTGTATGAGTTGAACGAAAGGAAGGTAGAGTTAGAGGGAGGGTGGGTGGATGGCAAAGAAGAGATGTAACATGCATCTCCCTCTCTCTCTCTCTCTCTCTCTCTCTCTCTCTCTCTCTCTCTCTCTCTCTCTCTCTCTCTCTCTTTCTCTCTTTCTCTTTCTCTTGTCCTAGGCGTCCATCCCACATCGCGTCCTCGGAAGTTTCCAGATATCCGAGATGCCCTAGTGAACCCGAGTCTAAAGTCTAGGATGAACTACAAATACACGACTTCTCTTGTCTCTTGTCTCTGCGCCGCGCCAACCATCCCGTCCCCCAGTGCCGGCTAGCGCTTCCTGACATGTGACATGCGTTTCTCAACCCAACCCAGCCCGTCCATTCCCAAAGCAGCAAAAGAAGAAAAGGCCCCAAAATAATCCAAATTTGTGTCCCAGTCAAAAACCAAAAAAGCGCCCAAATAGCTCCCAAACGGGATAGATTCCAGCAGCGGCCCAGCTGACGAACTTGATCCCAAAATATCCCTTCTCGTACGACTTTACCCTTTTCCGCTGGGGAATGAGCCAATGAGCGCCGTGGTAACGGGATAGCAATGCGGAGTTACCGCTTTGGGCGAAATCGTTGCTACTGCTGACACATATCTGACGGAGAGACGGACGGCGCAGTCAGCCCTATGAGCGCTTGTCGCGCTTGTTTGAAGGGGGAGAGAATCGAATCGTAGATCGGTGTATGTGGTTGTTATCCGTGCGGGGGTGAAACGAGTGGTTGCCTATTTTTGGGGGGCTGTGTAGATGTGTAAGCGAGCGATGGATGGAGAGAAAGAGAGATGTTGGTCGGACCTGCAGATTAGCCTCGCTCGCGGTTCACTACGACGAAAGGAGCCAAGTATTCCTACTCCCACACCCATGTTGCGAGATGGGCGCGTAGGAGGTTCGGCGATGGGTGGGAGTGCGTTTTGACAGGCTCAAGCGAGAGAGACAGACATGAGCTCTATACCGAGGGTGTGGGAAGGGAAGCTTATGGGTGATTATACCGATGGGACTATTGCTGGAAACGGGCCCTTTAGGGTCGCATGTTGCTGCGTTTGACAGTATGCGCTTTGGGTATGATTCTGGTTCTGCCAATCGATAACGATGGCGCTCCTACATCTGCACGATTGGACCTACCTGCGCCGTTCAGCCTCGTGCTCGTTGTACGCTGCGTGTGGATTTGGCATGCCCTCATCGCTTGTCTTTTTTGTTTCCCATTGCTCTGGATACCGATCGTAATCGGCGTCCATACATAGTCCCAGGGAATTTTTTTCTTTCACTGCCGTGCTCTGCTGGTGACACTTCCCTTTCCCAAGGTGTCGGAATGCCATGTCCATGACCCTTGCTTGTCTCGTGGCTTTTGTCGTCCGTCCCGTCATACGAACCATGGCGAATTTCCCGATGCCGAGGTGCCTTTGACCGGGAAGCCGAAAGGAACGTGAATGGTATATGCGAGATGTATTGGACAAGGCTCGCATCTTTTACTTCTAAACGGTATAGTGAGATTGGTAATGATGAGGGGCGTGTCGGTATGTGGACTGTGCGAATCATGGCGCTGGTTAAGCTTCAAGGCGTACATCGCTGTCCGAATTTTGATTCGGACTTGCTGTGCTGTGCTGGGTGTTTGTGTAACCGGAGGAGAAGCAAGTCGGATTATTCTCATCGACTAGTTTCGGTTTCGGAAATCCATGCGAGCATTGTTTCTTTGATCGTGCGAGTCACAGCCCTTCGCCGGTGAGGAATGACTATACAGCCCTAGTGCGCAGACTACGCTCGCTTTCAGTTGGTTGACTGCAAGAGGCAAGGCCCTGTTCCTGCATCTCGAAATACAACTGCGGAGTTGTCTCCGGTGCACTTGGTGGTGTGGTAGCGGGAGCTAACCTGCATCAAGGCATAGACTTGCGCATTATCGCAACGAGCTGGTGTTCAAGCGCAGCACAGCTCAATGGTGTGCGCTGAAAGATACTGGGATGTACAAAGGCCGTCTGGCTCGGGATCCACACCTCGCCGAGCGCTGCATGTCGAACGCTACCGATCTATGACTGTCTGTGACCAGCATCTCAGGCACCAACGGTCGGGCATGGGAGTATACTCCACACGGAACAGGCATATGGGCGTGCGTGCGTACGGGTAAGGCTCAAACGCTCCGCCATGCACTGTATCCCCCGGTGTGGGCTCGAAACAGCATCTTTTGCCAGCCTGGCGACTTCTATTCGCTGCGTCAGAAAGCTCCCCCAAGCCCCTGGGGCGGCCTCCAAATCTGGAACGGCACGTTGCAACGTTGCCCAGAAGGAGTTCGCGCTCGCACATGGCTGGCAGGCATCTGAGTGCCGGCACAGCATTGCCCCCGTCCACGGAAAACGGCCCCGATCAGGCGAGATGCAGCCCAGGAATGAGTAACTGCGATAATTGACTCGAGCCTGCACGTCGCCCTAGTGCGAGCACATTGGCTCTTCCGTCTTTGTCGCCTCTTCGGAAACGGCATCTTGCAAATGTTGGTTGGCCTAGATTGGTTTCGTGTCCTGAGGTGGGAGTGCACTGCGCAGGTACGCGACAGGGTCAAGAGCAGAGCGCTGGTGATGGTGATGTTGTATGACTGTGCCGTGCGTCGCGATGGCCGTCCAATGGTAAATGGAACCGCGCTTGTGGAGGACGACCCCGTCCGGCAACTCCACGCGTTCTGGAAGTAATAGCGTGGGGTGAAGTAGATGTTGGACAGAGGAAGATGCTCGCTGCAGGCATCGTTGTCGTCGTCATCGCAAAGGCAGGCGGAAACGTGAAGACATCTCGCGTCTTCATCCCTTGTACAGAACCATGACGAGGAAGGCATCTCTCTCTGCTTTGCAATCGCATCCCCGCCCACTCACCAATAACAAACCGCCTGTCCCACGGTTCTGCACGCTTCTATGTAATCAGCAAGCAAGAGTACAATCAGCCGCGCACGCCCATCTACCCTATATGACATCCCTGCCATCGTGGTCGGTCCGTGCATTGCATTGCGGCTCTCACCCGCCGGCCCTCCTCTCTCACTGCCACGCACCCCACCCACGGACGCTGAAACTTATTCCTGTCTACCCAAGCAAATCCCATGGTCATTGCTGCGCAGACTCGGGCGAGTAACGGGTATGATGACTAGATGCCTTAATCGTGGCTTGAACCAGGGTCCCTGCGTCCGCCACCGTTCCCGCCGTTGTGGTTGGTGGTGGTGGTGGTAAGGGAAGGAAACCATGACCTGTGTGTATAAAGATGGTGTAGATGCCTGGCTGAAAGTAGGCAGAGAGCAAATAGTCACAGCACAGCAACACACAGACACTTCCACCCGAACGCCTTTTCTTCTTCTTCGCGCTTTTCCCTAGTCTGCCTTTCGATTTTCTGGTGTCTTTGTCGGCCTCTTTGTTTCATTTAAGTCGAGTCCGATTCTCTTCTTTGAGTCAACGTCTCAGTCATCTACCTTTCTACACATACACACTTCGCACAGTCAGACCACCGTTGTCTCTTGTTTCATCAGCAACATCAGTCTCTTCGATACATACATCCTTTCTGCCTTTGTCCGCATCGTCTTCATTCCAAGACACCCAACTACACCACCACATTCAATCCAATCACCCAATGGGTCGCGGTGGATACAACTAAGAAATCGACGTCTAAATCACAAATACACAACGAGAACTGAAAGGATCCCTTATCAAGCTTGAACAATCAACACCACGAGTCCCAATTCGCAACCACAATGTCACCGCCCACCACCCAAGAAGAGTCCGCCAACATGGGCCGCGGCGGCTACCAATAAGCCCCGACGGCTCCTCCCGCACTCCCTCCCGCACTGAGAAAGCAGTCTCAGACATCATCAGCACGATGGTGGCGTAGTTCCCGCCCTCGCCGCACTCTTGACCAAGGGAGCACTTCAAACATGATTCGAACATGATAACCACGACAACGGAATACGACACCTTACCGACACTCTCACGACTTTGAACATGTTTTCCCCTTTCCATGGGCTTTGGCCACTGTACTTTTACTGCCTTCTTCCGTTTCTTTCTTGCTTGCTGAGCGTTTTTGTACCAACATCATCGTCATCGTTTCTCATTTCTCGTTTTCGGATATGTAGCACCACCATCTTCTTTTCCTTTTCCTTTACGTCATCTTACCGTCTTTCCTGTTGCTTTTCACACTTTGGCATAGCGAGCGATGGAGTTCAGGGGCAGCACACATTCGAGCTTGGATATAGCATTGCAAAGGGCGTTTTGGATTTAAGATGGGTTGGGTAGCATGATCTTGCTCTTCATTGAGCTTTGTGAGGTCATCGGGTTACGGTCATCGGGTCTAGCTTTTAGATTATAGGCGTTTCTGTGGGCGCTTCGGCGTAATTCTCTCTTGTATTTTGTATTGGCTTCTTTATTTTCTCTCAATGAAGAATCTCTCTTCTCATTTCTGCTTTCTTTCGGGTAGAGACCTTAGTTTCTGGCTTTCCTTCTCTCTACCTCTCTCTCCTCATCCCTTCGAGTTTTGCAGTTGCTCTAGTCAGGCTCTGGTAGCCAAGTCTGCAGCATTGGGAGGGCTCGGTTCTGAGATATTGGGAATGCCCAGGCGGCCTATCCCTCAGCCATAGACTTGAATGATCTCCATTCGCCATACCTTTGTTCGTTTCAGTCGTTGAAAGTGCAGTGCGTGTCTCCGTTACTTCCCAACGCAAAACCTACAAGAAAACGGCAATGTTAGCGAAATAGTTCATCACGTGACTTTGCCGACCATGACCACACGTAAGCCGGCGTCCACCATGAGGAAGCCATGTCGGCTGTTTGAACGCCCTGTGCGGCAATCGATACAGCACAGACGAAAAAATGCTATAAGCGTTGTGGCTTTCCCCAGCACACGGCCGCTTAGCCACCTCTCGGAGGCTACCATCTGACTCTCGCGGGGGCCAAAACAAAAAGCGCCATACCGATGCTGCGAGAAGGTCGCACGAGGGGCTACAGGGGAAAGCGAATGGGACTGAACTTACTTCTCGAAAACGACCCCCAATACCTCTTCTACATCCCCGCTATCACCTCGGCCTGTGATGCGGGCCAGGGCGTCGGCGGCAGAGCGCAGACGCTCCGCAGCGACCACAATATCAACCTCTTCTGCCTTGTCTATTGCTGCCTCACCGGTTGAAGAACCATCTGCCGAAGGCGCTGCTACCGTTGCGAGGAAGGCGGAGAGTTGGCTGAGACATTCGGATAAGAGGAGACGCTGGCGCTCGGTTGCGCCTAGGGACTCTTGCCAGATGCTCGGATCGGGGTTTGAGTCGGGGACTAATGCTGCAGTCATGGATTTGAATGTGTCTTGCAGGGTGGTGAGGAAAGACTGGATCTCGTTGGAGGCGGATGTCGTGATATCTTTGCAGGAAATGAAGCATATCCGGCCCTCTTCTAGTCCCAGCGCAGCATGAATTCTCTCCTTCCAAGATAGCCGAGCAGCGTCTAGACTAGTGAGTTGATCGCTCTTGTTGATAGCTACTATTACGTCGATACCAATGTCAACACACTGCTTCGCTGTCTCCATGACCTCAGGGTCCATCTCGGCCGTAGCGTCCTGGACAACAATCACGACGTCAGACTCGAGCGCTCTCTGCTTAGCGCGCTTGATCCCTTCTTGTTCAACAGCTCCGACTACATCTGCACCCACGAGGCCAGCTTTACGCAAACCAGCCATGTCTCCAATCTTGACGAGCCAGCCACCTAGATCCAATCCGATCTCGACAATATCCCTGGTTGTGCCAGCTTCCTGAGATACAATGGCAGCATCCCTACCCACCATGCGGTTGAGGAGGCTGCTCTTGCCTGCGTTGGGTGCCCCGAGAAGCGCGACGCTGATGCCATTGCGTAGTAGCTCCCCTCGAACAGCATTCGCAATGTGAGCCTCCATCTGCACGCACAAGGCTTGGACTTGCGATGCGACAGAGGCGCATAACACAGCCGGTGACTCGTCAAAGTGTTGGTCCTCGGAGAAGTCGATCAAAGCCTCCAGCTCGCCTCGCGCCTGAAGCAAGAGATGACGCCAGTGCTCGTAACGGATGGCTAGCGAAGAGGTGGTTCCTCTTACAGACAACTTGCGTTGCTGTTCGGTAGAAGCCGACAAAGTCTCTCCCAACGACTCGATCTGGGGTAGGTCCATGCGATTGTTGGCGAAAGCGCGTCGGGTGAACTCCCCGGGCTCTGCGTACCGGATATGCGTGCGCATCGACGCGGGGCTTCCGTGCGTGGTGTCGCATTTCGGTATGGCTTCCAAGACTGCGCGAACGATGGCCGGGCCGCCGTGTACATGAAGCTCCAAGACATCTTCGCCGGTCACAGTGTTCGGGGCCAGAAAGTACAAGACGAGGGCGCCGGAGTCTAGTATTGTCGTCGGAGAGGGCGGCAGATGCGGAGAATATAATGTTCGGAGGGTCGCGTATCTGGGTTTTGGGAAGGCGGTAGAAGGACAGAGGCCTTCATATATCTAGCGGGCGTTCAGCACGATGCTATGCGATAAGTCTTTGGGGTCGAGGGTCACCGACCTGCCGACATGCCGGGCCAGAGACGCGGATAACGGCTATGGCTGCGCGACCAGAAGCAGTAGAGAGCGCATAGATTGTGGGCTCCTCAAGGCTTGCATGATATAGACGACGCTGCGATACACTCAAAGTGCGCGGCACGCAATGGAGGGGTCCATGTTGTAGTGCCGGGGTTCGCAAGCCATTGGGGGAAGCGCATGAACGGAATGACGCGATAGAACACGTCTGAGTTTGGTGATGAAGCTTGCGACTGAAAGCAGAGGCGAAAGCTCTCATACCGAGCTGAGTTGGCGCATTGCTGTCATGTCTCTGGCGTCTAAAGACGATAGAAGGGAAGGCTCCACACACCTCCGCAGTGGCCAGTGCGCGCGCTAAAATAATTTCTTGAGATCGTCGGCGGCCTGCGCCTGCACAACAACCTGTTCACTCTGCGCCAGAGTAAAACATTCGTCTGTTCTTAGACAAAGATACCTTCAAACTTTAGCGCATATCAGATTGCGTTGTTTTACTCTGAGACTTTAGTCGATATCCGCACCGTCGGCGACGCGCACCCCACGACACCATGGCTTCCGACGACCTGGTGTGGTCTGTGATAGGCACTGATTTCTGTAGTTTCAGTACGTACCCAGCCTAGAATTCCTACGCGAACTCCGTGCTGACATGACCCAGAGCTTAAAACCACCAAGGATCAAACCTTTTGTAGAAACGAGCACAACGTATCAGGTTACTGCTCAAAGCAATCTTGCCCCCTCGCCAACTCTCGATATGCCACGATCCGCTCGGATCCCGCGACCGGCGATCTCTATCTATACATCAAAGCCATCGAACGCGCTCATCTTCCATCACAATGGTGGGAGAAGATAAAACTTCCCAAAAACTATGCTCAAGCTCTCGAGCTTGTAGATCAACATCTTGCATACTTCCCCAAGTTTCTGGTCCACAAGAACAAGCAGCGCCTCACTCGTCTTACTCAGGTGAACCTGCGAATAAGGCGGTTAGCCAAGGAAGAAGAACGCCTGGGAGAGAGACTCGTACCTAGGCTCGCACCCAAGGTCCGCAGACGTGAGGAGGGCCGAGAGCGCAAGGCACTTGCTGCCGCAAAGGTCGAGCGCGCGATTGAGCGAGTACTTATCGATCGTTTGCGCAGCGGAGCATATGGTGACCGACCGTAAGTTGCACCCTACCCTTTTCTTTGCACCTATTGCTATGATTATTTTCTTTTTAACCCTGAGGTCCTACTGTGAGGATCAAAAACAACAACAACTTAATCTTTTAATGAGCATCATCGTGAATCTTAGCTTTCATCGCAACTTTCTGGGCCGAGACTGACATGGACACAGGATCAATGTCGAACCCAACGTGTGGCAGCGAGTCATGCGCGGTCTGCAGAAAGAGGGTCAACTCAAAGGCGATGAAGATCTGGACGAAGGCATTGAAGATGAGGACGAGAACGAGTATGAGCAGGAAATGGAGAACGGTGTCGGAAACGTCGAATACGTCAGTGACATTGAAGGCGAGTCGGATGATGAGATGGAAGACTTTGAAGACTGGATAGGCGGCCAGAGTCCCGACGATGGCTCTGGTGACGAAGATGAAGAGAGTGGCAGCGACGAGGATGAGGATGAGTCCGAGGATGAAGACACCGAGGCACTCAAAAAGACACTGGCCAATCTCAAGCGCAAGCGCCCCGCTGGTCCACCTCCGAAGCCCAAGAAGAAGCCATCCAAGGACTCTAAGGGTCCGAAACGCGAGATCGAATACGAGATGGAGAGAGAGCCTGCTGCGAGAGAGGCTATGCGCATATAATACCCGTGTGGTTATATTGTTGGCGTTCATTCATGGGATACCAAGTTCGCATTCCGCTGCTGCAGGGATAGCAGATATTAAAAGCTCGGGATTCGCCTTGGTGTCAAGTGTGCATACTCAGAGCGAAAGTTATACTGGGGCCACAGTACGTGTAGGCTTTGGACGCAACGTGTAGCGCTTATTGAGCGCGCTGTGAGACCTGGTGTGCGGCTCATTGTGTGATTGTCTTCACAACTTCTAGCAGCAATTCATATAACAAAGTTTTCAAACTCATTTGCCTTGTGAACTCAAATTTTTTTGATCAATACATACTGCGGTCAGTTGCTCTGTCAAATCGTACAGCTTTTATCTCGCCCAACAAAATGAACTTTTGGAAGGACGTCGTACCACATCATCCTAATGCTAACGCCGATGCGCTGGTTGATGCAGAATGTGCTCAGAGCGTCTGGGGTAGCGGGGAGAGCTCTGGACCCGCCATGGAGTCGTCGCCATCACCAACAGGCAGCATTTCCTCTCTTCCAGGCTCGCCTACCGCCGAGCAAGGAGACCATGCCGAGCCAGACGAGGAAGAGTTTGGTGACTTTGTCGAAGCCTCTACTGACCCATACAAGCAGCCCGTCTACAACGCATCAGAGGATGTAGACGAAACTCTTGAACTATTGAATACCCGTTCCGCGCCCGAGTGGCAGACTGGTTTCTTCGTTGGTGTGGGTCTCGTTGAGCCGGTGCGCGCGAGGCTGGATACATCCACGCGCAACTTGCGAAAAGCAGGCAAACTAGCCCTCAGAAGATTGAACATGGAGAGGGAGAAAAATATACCTGATACCAAGGGTACTGAGAATACTGAAGATACTGACAAAAGTCCATCGGCTACGCAACATGGTGTATTCGAGCCTAATCAAGTTTTCGCGGGCCTTGACATGTATGAATATGTCGAGTCGGCTAGGCCAGCAACGCCCGATCGGCCTTTGAATGGAGTCATGCGACCCGTTTCTTTTTCGCGACCCGAGTCGGAGGAACTACAACGGATCGGAGCGATGGATGATATCATGGCAGAGGAGCGCAGGATTTGGGGCTGATCATGCGATCGTGGATTTTTTCTGTTATCTAGTTGTGGCAGGAATGCATTTTGAATTCAACAAATTATAATCTGGGGAGCGAATAATGGGGAAAATGGACTTTGACTTGGCGGGTGGGAGTGCCTACCTGTGTAGGAAATTTCCTATTAGGACGCACCTGGTGCTACCGCCAATGGCGCTTGGAGATGCTTGATAAGATCGCGACATGGAAGAGATCGGGTGCATTTAATGCGGTCATCGCGGTTCAAAACGGTGTTTGAAGAAACTCGCATGTGAATCCGGTGTGGTCAAGCGTTCTCCACAGAGCCTCCAAGCTACCGGCCCCACAGTCTTGTTCTGTCCCGTGCAAACTTGGCCGTGTCGCGTGGCATTGTCCCCTGATGATCGATGATGCGGCAGTTCAGCGAGCGCACAACCACCACCAGGTACTCGGATCCAAGAAGCTTCGAAACTTCGACACGAGCAGCCCTATAGCCTGTGGCTGCATCCATTGCCGCAAGATGAGCAGCGCGGCCTACGCCTTTTGGCAAGCCGACAAGCAATTTCTTGTAGGAGCCGAAGCTTCGGTCCATCTCTCGGCTTCGCAATGCTTAGCAAGGGTCCGGGGCAAAACACCGCCTTGGTGGCCTCACGAAAGACACGAATTTCAGCCGTCCCCCGACATCATAACCGCGCCGGAGATGCCTAAAAAGGCAATCCGACGAGCAATCCAGAGCAACTGGGGTAGCTCAAGCGGGATGCGACAAATCAAAACGGGAGACCCTTGCATCCCCCATGGGATCGGGTAGTGTCCTACTCCGCACGCCAAACTCCACGGGGTTTGGGAGCATCAGAGGCTCTACCACCAAACGTCATCGCCTCAAGCAACTGTGGGGACAACGCCGGTAGCCATGGCATTCTGGCACCGATGCTGGGGTATGGTGTGTGAACGGACTCTGTTGTTACATTGACTTGGTGTCGCAGGTGCATCTCTTAAGAAGCAGGGACGTCGCGCTCATGTTCATACTTCATCACACCTCGCACGAACTCCCACGCGAGCCAATTTTGCCTTGGGCCAATTGTCGACGCTGTTCCCGGTCAGGACGCGTAACCATTCACAAGTGCATCGTTACTCACCATGGGGAAATTTTACGGCCTCAAGGGCACTCAGCTCAACATTGCCATTGCGGTAATAGCAGGCACTGATTTCGCCCTTTTCGGCTATGGTAAGCGCATGCGCATGATTGGCGCGCTTTCACTCTAACACACGATCAGATCAAGGTGTAATGGGCGGTTTGCTCACATTGAAGTCTTTCGTCAGGTACTTCCCTGAGATTGACAGCAACAACCCACCACCAGGAAGCTCTAAAAGTCATGCCGCGACTATCCAAGCCATCACTGGTCAGTACTATATTTTGATGCTAATTGCATCCATTACTCACGCTATCCAGTTGGTGCGTACACCCTCGGCTGCTTCTTCGGCGCCGTCGCGACCATCTGGCTCGGAAACATGCTCGGACGTAAAAAGACAATCTTCATCGGCTCTGCTATCATGGTCATCGGCGCAATTCTCCAAACCGCATCTTACGGACTTGCTCAACTGATCGTCGGACGATGGATCACTGGCTTCGGAAACGGCATGAACACAAGTACAGTTCCGACATGGCAATCGGAAACGTCGAAACCCCATCGCAGAGGTCAAATGGTCATGATCGAAGGCTCCATGATTGTCTTCGGTGTCATGTTGAGTTACTGGCTTGATCTCGGCTTCTCTTTCCTCGAACCCAGCAGTATCGCGTGGCGCTTCCCGATCGCTTTCCAAATTATCTTGGCCTTGTTCATCCTTGTCATGATCCCTGGTCTTCCGGAAAGCCCACGTTGGCTGGTACTCAAGGGCCGCGAGGATGAGGCTTTGGAGGTCTTGGGTGCGCTGAGCGACCTGCCTGTTACCGATAAGAAGATTGAAGCCGAGTTCCAGGCTATGAAGGATGTCACAGCGGAAATGGCACAAGGTAGTTTCCGCGACTGCTTCAAGATGAACAAGAACCGCAACTTCCACCGCACTGTGTTGGCATATGTCAACCAAATGTTTCAGCAGGTAAGTTACTTCACTGCCAAAACAACTCACGGATGACAACTCTAACAATCTTTTAGATCTCTGGTATCAACCTTGTCACCTACTATGCTGCGACTATCTTCGAAAACTCCATTGGTCTCTCGCCCTTCCTCAGTCGTCTCTTGTCTGCCTGCAACGGTACCGAATACTGGATGGCTAGTTGGATTGCCATTTTCACGATTGAGAAGTTTGGTCGACGGTCTTTGATGATGTTCGGTGCAGCGGGTATGTCCGCGTCCATGGCCATCCTAGCCGGGGCTACTAGCGATTACAACAACAAGAGTTTGGGATTGCTCGCGGTAAGTCACTTGATGCCACTCCCCGTTTTGCTCGAGACTGATTCTCTTAGACCGTCTTCCTCTTCGTATTCAACTCATTCTTTGCGATCGGTTGGCTAGGCATGACGTGGTTGTATCCTGCTGAGATTACACCGCTGTCCATACGTGCCCCCGCGAACGCCATCTCCACCACAGCCAGTAAGTATATCCACGATGCCATCGTACATCTCCATATTAACCAATCTCCTAGACTGGATCTTCAACTTCCTCGTCGTCATGATTACTCCCCCTGCTTTCGCAAACATCGGCTATCAAACCTACATCATCTTCGCCGTTATCAACGCCGCCATGGTCCCATCCGTCTACTTCTTCTTCCCGGAAACTGCCTACCGCTCTCTGGAAGAGATGGATGAGATCTTCCACAACACCACAAACGCATTCGATGTTATCAAGGCTGCGCATGATCTGCCGCATCGCTACGACAAGCGCGGTGAGCTACTCATCAACTACGAGGACACGGAGCAAGCGCATGAGGCAGAACGCAGGAGGAGCTCCATTGTGGCTATTCAGCAGAATGGTACTTCGTACGAGAAGAGTTCAGAGAAGGAGACAGAGACGAAGGAGCATCTGGAGAACGAGCCACAGTAAAGGAAGATTAGGCTTTGCTTGCAGCGATCTGTGATATCATATTTGCGAAGATTTGAGTGAATCTCAACGTTCGATTAACCACTTACTACATATTTTCTGCTTCTCTTTCCACATTTCGTTTTGAAATGATATCTTACAGCTCACCTGCCTCACAGCGCAAAGGCACCTCCATCACACCCCAACATCCCACTTTTCCTCAACATCCTTACACAAGCCGCAAGTTTCTATACCAGCTCCCTCGCACTCGGCCTCTCATCTGTATCAGCATCTAAGCAAGCCTCAATGTACATTCTCAGCTCCGCACTATAACTCCGGTACCCAGGCCACTTCTCCTGATGCAGGAAACACGCATCCTCCACATCGAAAGCCGGCGCATTAAGTCCGCAATACAAGCACGATAGCGCAAGTCCAATCTGGTAGATATCCGTAGACTCAGCTGGGACCGCACCTTCAGGGGGCAGGTAAGCGGCCGAAACACAGGGAGGCTTGTCGTAAAACCCAAGGTGTGGGTCGTCTGGTAGCGGTGTAGGAAACGCATACCCGAAATCACCGATTTTGACGTCGAAACTGCAGTCCTCCTCCTCGGAAGAAGATGAAGGGGTCAAGAAAACATTCCCAGGACCAACATCCCCATGCGCAACCCCCCGCCACTCTCCCACCCACCCCTCGGGCCCATGATGCAGATACCGCACCGCAGCACTGAGGCCCTGGAAAACATGCCAAACCCACGCCTCCGGCACCAGTTTCACCGCTCTATTCCACGAGCAGATGAGCTCAGCTAGCGTACCCCCTGTTACAAAAACCCCGTTACCAGCCACGGCGTCGCATGCGGCTGCGTGCGCTGATCCGGCACGTATGCGTTGCAGAGCGCTACGATATTGGGATGTTGGTGGAAACGGCGCAGTGTATGGATTTCGATGGGGGTGGAACGGCTGGTAATAGTTGCGAAGAACCTAGCCTACGTAATCCGACCGTGCCCTTTAGTGCAAGGCAATGGTGCTAAACTAAAAGCCCACCCTAATTACTGACTGCGTGTTTCGTATCTCGTATTTCGCATGTGCGCCTCTCCCCTCTTTAACGACCAAAAACGGGGCTCGGACGTTTCGCAACCTCTTGATTTGGATTGACAACGCTGCTAAGAGCCAAAATTTGACTTTGAACAGGGAGCGACGAGGCATCATTACCTATTCAACAAGTTTAGCTTTGGCCTTGGAACAGGGCAAAGGGAACTTGTTACGATTGGCGGGTACAGAGGGCAATGAACTGGCGCCGTAGTTTTATGATTCTTTAGAGATTTAGGCCGGTGGTCCCACTAACATTCAATCTGCTAAGAATTATGACTGGCATCCACATTTTGTAAACAACCTCAGTGAAGAGCGTATCCGTCTATGAATCTGCTAGATTAGAGCGTATAGATAGCATTACCCTTAGCTTAGAGTGCACCCCTGCTCTTGCGAACAGGACCTCGGGAAGTCGGGGCAGCGGTGGTATTACGTCAGACTAGCGCAAAGTTCGGAGACTTATAATATTCGCTACTCTGGAGGACTCCGCATGCTAGCAAGACGTACCGAATGCGTCCCTGCATCCTTCCGTTGCACGCATTGCGTATACGTATGTGTATGCAGGTCCTTCTGAGCAAGGAGAACAGCTTTACTACGATCACAGCGACCGAAATAGCGTCACCTAGGGGCGTTAGCTAAGCACTGTGCACCCAAGAATTTTTGGACAATGCGCTTTACAGTCGGGCAGCTTATAAGCTGCGCAGCACAGCCATGTAGCTCAACCAACATACCCATCGACAATGTCTTTCTATTCAGCGATTCGAGCTGTGGTTGGGCTGCTATTCATCTCTGTATCGATAGCTCAAATTCCTGACGGACTACCAATCGACAATACTACGAGGCAGTACCTTGAGTCTCTGTCTCCAGAGGCGCTAGCTGCGATTTTGAAAGTTTTCGAGCAAGCCCTTTCTGGTCAAACTCCAGCGTCGGCAGAGGTCATCCAAGCCCAGGAATTATACTGGAGCTATGATCGGAGTCCCCCCGTTTACCCAACGCGTAAGTAGTGTACTTGGACTTCCACGGAACTTTAAGATCCCAGTGCTAACAGGGGTTTACTTGTAGCTCAAGCCACAGGTCTAGGCAGTTGGGCCGATGCATACAAACAAGCACAAATAATGGTCGATCAGATGGACATGAACGAGAAGACCGCAATTGTCTCAGGACAGAACGGTAGTACCAATGGATGCTCTGGTCAATTCCCCGGAGCTCCTCGTCTTGGATTTCCAGGCATCTGCCTTAGCGACGGTCCCAATGGCCTGCATAACACTGATACTGTTAATGCGTACGCATCTGGCATCACCATTGGAGCGACATGGAACAAAGAGCTCGCTCTCAAACGTGGTCAGGATATCGGTCTGGAGGCGAAAGTCAAGGGAATCAACAACATGCTTGGACCAACTGTGGGTCCCCTTGGGCGTGTAGTAATGGGCGGCAGAAATTGGGTAAGTGGATCACGTGAAATTTTGTTCTCTTCACTAATGAACCGGTAGGAATCATTTTCCGTTGATCCTTACCTTTGCGGTGTCATGGGTGCTCAAACCGTTCTGGGAATGCAAGAGCATGTCATTGCAACTGCAAAGCACTTCATTGTAAATGAACAAGAAACCAACCGCAACCCAAGCCGTTTCGGGCTCGGAAATGCCTCAGTTTCGGCTACTCTAGACGATCGGACAATGCACGAGCTATACCTATGGCCCTTTCAGGATCTGGTCAGGGCTGAAGTGGGATCTGTCATGTGCTCGTACAATCGCATCAACGGCTCTCATGGATGTCAGAACAGCTATACCCAGAATTATTTGCTAAAAACCGAGCTTGCCTTCCAAGGATACGTCATCAGCGATTCCGGAGCTTTACACACGGGTATCGCCGCAGCCAACGCCGGTATGGATGTCGTCACTCCATTCGAGGAAGTCTGGGGCGGAAACCTCGCCAAAGCAGTTGCAAATGGCACGATGGATTCTAGCAGGGTGGATGACATGGTTACACGGTAAGTCATCGAGCTCAGTATTAGTTGTTCGATTGCTGACTCGCGAAGTATCGTCGCGGCGTGGATCAGGCTTGCCAGGTTCGAGCCGGGTTCTGGACTTCCCCAGGATGTTTCGAAGCCACACCAGGTGGTGAGCGCAATCAACCCACTATCCCGAGACAATGTCTTTCAAGGCGCCGCTGAAGGCATTGTCTTGGTAAAGAACTACAACAACACCTTGCCGCTAAAGAAGCCAAAGATGCTTACACTATATGGCTACGATGCCCACATACCTGTGACAAACACCCCTGGCGGCCCCTACAACAAGTACACCCTCGGGTTCCAGAGCGTCAATGTTACGGATGCAGAAATGCAAGGCCTTATGATTGGCGTTGGAGACCTTCCCGGCGCCGCCCGACTTGGCACGCTTCTCAGTGGGGGTGGCAGCGCTTCTGTTGTACCTGCTTACATGACTTCACCATTTGATGCTTTTTCGCAACGGGCACGCGAGGATGGCACCTTCCTTTTGTGGGACTTTGAGTCACAGGATCCTGTCTACGCCAACGCTGGCTCTGATGCCTGCATCGTCTTCATCAATGAGTTTGCGTCCGAAGGCCAGGACAGATCTACGCTTGCCGATCCCTGGTCGGACGAGTTGGTAATGAACGTTGCGAGCAAATGTCCTAATGTAAGTTTTGAAACATCCCTGTACCTCATGTCTCACATCGCTGATCGATTCCCAGACTATTGTTTCCATTCACAATGCCGGTACTCGACTGGTAGACCAATGGATCGAGCATCCAAACATCACCGCTGTCCTCTTCGCCCACCTTCCAGGCCAAGACTCGGGTAGCGCTCTTGTCTCAGTTATCTACGGCGACCAAGCTCCCTCTGGTCGGCTACCCTATACTGTCGCCAAGAATGAATCTGACTACGGTGACCTCCTCGCCCCTGTAAAAGCCGACAATGCCTCAAACTATTACACCTCGATGAACCTTACCGAAGGCGTCTATATCGACTATCGTCACTTCGATGCCTACAACATCACGCCTCGTTTTGAATTTGGCTTTGGCCTTACATACACAACCTTCGAATACACCGGACTCGACATCGCTGTTACAAAGCTAGGCACAAACCCCACAGCGCTTCCGCCATCTGCTCCTCTAGAACAAGGTGGTATTGCGTCTCTATGGGATGTGCTCATCACAGTTAAAACAGAAGTCAGCAATACTGGCTCCGTTCTGGCGCCCGAGGTTGTTCAATTGTATCTGGGAATTCCAGGCGCTCCGGCGAAGCAATTACGCGGATTTGAAAAGTCGACGTTGGAGGCTGGTCAGAACAAGACCATAGAATTTGAACTCACCAGAAGAGATTTGAGCGTATGGGACACCGCAAGACAAAGCTGGGTGCTGCAGAAGGGGCTTTACATGTTTTATGTCGGGGCCAGCAGCCGGGATATAAGGTTGAACGGGAGTCTGGTCGTTTTAGAAGGAGGAGAGGACGCATGAGTCACTTCAATTGGTGGTGAGTGGAGTTTGCGGAGGGTACGGAGGTGAGGTGGGAGGGGAGGTTTAGGGAGGGCGTTTCGGAGAAAATGTATGTGGAGTAGACGGATATGTGGGAGAGGAAGGGGGAGAGCGTGTTTCAGGGGGTCGGGATGAAGGTGCCACTGTCTTTTCGTTTGGGTATGGGGCGGCGCGAGTCGTCCACGATGTAGTGCTTGGACTTGATTTTATTCTGAGCTGAATCCTGGCATTGAGAAGAATCTTTCGAGTGCTGCTAGTATGAACTGTAGTGCATGTCTTGTTGTTTTACAATGACCGAGGTATCACCGGAGAGAGCATATGCGCACATTGTCGGCGTAAACACCGGGGGCGGTTCTTGGGAACGTTTGTGTACAGCGCCATCATACTAACACAGTATTGCGCAGTATTATCGTATAAGAGAAGATCGTTGTTGCTTCTCTCTAATGCTCCATTAGTCCCATATCCGCTCCAGGTGAGACATAGGTCCTTGCTTTCCGAAGTGTTTGCCGGTCAAGCACTGCAAGGAGCTTCTTTCACTAATACCATACCAACACTCAATCCCCCAGCTATTATGGTTGAATCTTTGAACGTCCGCAATGACAGTATAATTAGCAACCCCGAAATGGCGTCATCTGCTACACTGAGACTGGCTGGTGAACTCGGAGCGCAATTGCAATCGCTCCTCCTTCAGCTCAACTTCAGCTTTTCGAAAGTAGCGATTGAAGAATCCGATGATATCTCCGTCCAGGTGGAGGAATATGACACAGAATTTTTCAACCAAGAGGGCCGCTTCAACCCCTGAACCAAGTTTCTTCTCGAAAGCGAGTACGAAGAATAATGTATGGCACATGACATTGCCCTTCCATATCCAAAGCACGACGCGCCATTTCAGGATTTTCTTTTCAAGAAGAAGCTTACAACGCGGGAGAAGGACCCGAGAGGACTACCCAGGTATTCAACATGCAGCCTAGCTTCTAAGCCGTGACATTGAGGCCGAAAATGGCGATACCCTCAGTCTGCTAGATGAAGAGTGTCAGTACATGTTGATGGATGTACTCAACTCCAAATACTCGGCTGAACTTGCAAAAGACAAGTTCCGGGTTGGCGAATCGGTACCTTCGGAATTCAAAGGTGGGCGCTGAACCATTCTTACAGGGCTCAATGACGTCTCAGGTAGTTTCAACCGCGGTGTTTACCTCGTCAAGCACGGTATGGGTATTTGCAACCCAGTACGCCTCATGAAAACTCTTCCATCGCCCGCGCACTATCCCGGTTTCGCCAGTCGTGAGATATCCATTCTCTCGGATCTGGAACATCAAAACATTCTCCAGTACTTTGCTGGTAACGCGCCTGAGGGTCGCCACGAAACGGGATGGCTGATCACGGACTACTGCAACCAGGGAACGTTGAAGACCTATGTCCAGAAATACATATGGGCCAAGCAAGCAATCCCGGAAATCTTCATCTAGCACATCTTCGAAAGCCTAGTACGTGCGGTATGCTGTATGCACACAGGTAGAGATAATGTCTCGGAGCTCAATCCTGTCTTCACTTGTGGTGAATGGAAGCAGGAGTTTAACAGCGAGCAACAAGAATATCCCTGGGATCCTGTATACCATCGCGATATAATCCTTGACAACGTGTTTTGTGCCGCTGACACGGCCAAAAAGACTCAAATTCCAGTCATCAAGCTAGGAGATTTTGGCTGCGCGCTGAGGGAGTCGGAAGTAAAGGACCTTGATGCGGGGTATCCCTGGACCAGGAACACGCCGATAATGGATAACCACTATGTTCCGCCTGAAGGCCCACTCGCTACCGCTGCTGTCGATATCTACCAAATCGGGCTCCTGGTTTCTTGCCTCGTGTAGACAGTCTTGTCTCCTTCTCAGCTGGATGAGACGCTGGTAATCCCGGAAAAGAGGGGAGGACAGAGCCCCTCGGCGTGTTCTCGCGGATTGCGTGCGCTGCTCTTTGTGTGCTTGTTTCCTTACCCTGTTGACCGGATCAATGCTACAGCATTGTTACAGGCAATCCAGGCGACGCGGCCGCAGTAGGCTGGGTGAGAGTACGTGTATTTTGCGGGGCCTTTCATGGGCAAGGAAGGAGATTGTGGCCCCTCAGTGCGTGTACACTAAAGTGCTCAATCAGATTTTTATAGCATTTTATAAATTCATGAAGTTTTCGTACTGGCAATGTAGTCTTTTCTTCTGACGATCCGAATTGTGGAGCCCTTCATACGCAAGACGGGCCAGACGGACGAACGCAGCCTCTTTTTGGAACCTAGATTTTTCTTAGCGTTTGGTGTCTATTGCCGCTGTTCTGTATAATGTGCATCGTTCATCAATTGGATGCATCCAAAGTGTTGCATCAAGCCAGATGGAATCTTCGCGAAGTTGGCCGGCACGTGATGAGGCGCAACATTGTCGGGCCGATCCGATGATTGAATCTTTTGACTTTCGTACAACGCCACCTGGGTGCTAGGCTACACCGCTCAAGGCCATCTATCCGACCCACGCGCGTCTCAACACCAAAGGATCTAACTCGATCGCCAGGCTGCCCAGGCAAGGCCATTGTGAATCTAGGCATTTCGCCTATATTTGCCGAGGTACCTCTGCCGGCGTTAGCTCGTAGCGTGTCTCTATGACGTCGCCATGGATCATTCTCGGACGAGTCCGTCATTATCTAGCAATGAACTGGGGAAACGCTTAGAAATGCAAAAAGGTTGGAGCACTAAGGATGTGTTTATAGAGCACGAGTGTCCGCGTACTAAATCGTCAACCAAACACTTCCATTGTATACCATATCTTCAAACATTAACTCAAAAAGCTTTTCATTTTAATTGATACCCAGTCATCTTGTTTTTACATTTCAACATGGCACCACGCAGATACGAAGCGGAGAAGAAGGACCCCGCCCCATTGGCGAAGCCTCTGGAGTTTGCCTTCTCCAAGAAGACCGCACAAAACCGATTCCTCAAGGGTGCTATGACCGAGCGTCTATCATCATGGGATCCCCAGAACCTTGAGGCCCGCGGTGTCCCATCCAAGAACCTTGTCAACGTCTACCGAAGATGGGGTCAGGGCGAGTTTGGTGTAATCCTTACCGGAAACATCATGATTGAGTACGACCACTTGGAAGCTCCCGGCAATCCCATCATTCCCCGCGGCTCAAAGTACGAGGGCGAGCGATTCGAGATGTTCAAGGAGCTCGCGACACAGTCTAAGAAGCACGGCTCTTTGATTGTTGGACAAGTCTCTCACCCTGGACGACAAGTCACCGACAGCGTTCAGAAGAACCCCATCTCCGCATCTGATGTACAATTAGAAGGCAACGTCATGGGCATGACTTTCGCAAAGCCTCGTGCGGCCACCGAGGAGGACATCAAGAACGTCATCGAAGGCTTTGCGCACGCCGCAGAGTACCTTGAGAAGGCCGGCTACGACGGTATCCAGCTTCACGGCGCTCACGGATATCTCCTCGCCCAATTCCTCTCACCAACCACCAACAAGCGTACCGACAAATATGGCGGCTCTCTCGAGAACCGCGCTCGCATCATCACCGAGATCGGTCAAGAGATCCGCAAGCGCACATCTCCCAACTTCATCCTGGGCATTAAGCTCAACAGTGTCGAGTTCCAAGACAAGGGTTTCGGCACCGAAGAGGCCGCAACTCTTTGCAAGATGCTAGAGGGCAACAGCTTCGACTTTGTCGAGCTGTCCGGTGGCACCTACGAGCAGCTCGCTTTCGGCCATAAGCGCGAGTCAACCAAGAAGCGTGAAGCTTTCTTCCTCGACTTCGCTGAGAAGATCACACCCGAGCTTACCAAGACCAAGACCTACGTCACCGGTGGCTTGAAGACTGCCGCCGCCATGGTCGACGCTCTCAACACCGTCGACGGTGTTGGCCTCGCTCGCCCCGTGTGCCAGGAGCCAGAGCTACCCCGACAGATCATCAACGGCGAGGTCCACGCCGCCATTGACCAACTGACCGACGACAACGACTTCGGCATCACCAACGTTGCGGCTGGCACGCAGATCAGGCAGTTGGGCAAGGACCAGCAGCCCATCGACCTCAGCGACGAGAAGAACTTTGAGGCTTTCCAGAAGGACATGGGTGTTTGGGCCCAGGGCCTCGCGGAAGACAAGACAGGAAGCAAGTACGGATACGTAGACCTTGAGAGCGTCAAGGGTATGCCCTACGGCACTGCTGCTCCCGCTTCATAGACATGTTGTTTTAAAACATGCATAGATAGAGCATAAATAATAGAAATGAACGTTACGAGTTGATCTATTTTTGCATTCGCACCTCTTTTTCATGCTCAATAGTATAGCTCCACATCCGATTCGACTACCGACTTGATGAACCAAAGCAGCAGCCAAACAGAATGTAGGGGACAACCACATGAAGCAAAGACGCAGATTAATGACTTGATTTCCCCCTCCCCATATCAGAATTGAATATCCCTTCCACTATGCACATGTAAAATGCTAGCCAGATGTAAAGGCCAGCACAAACAGCTTTCCCGTCATCTTTTGCTAGCCACCCAACGCCCTGGTGTATGCCTGCGCAACCGAGCCGTTTCGGTCGAAAGAATTTTTTGCTCTTGTTGCTGATTACAAAAGGATAAGAAGAAAAAGAACAAAGATGTAATACAGAAATCGAATGTACCATTTTTGCGCGAGAAAAAAAAACATGTTATGGGCGCGTATTGTTACCGCCGTTCAGGGGACGCTGTCGTTGGTCCCCAGAGCCGTTTGTGGGAGGTGTTGCAAGCTGCATTGGGCTACCATACCCGTCCAGCTGGAACGCTGTCTTGCCTCCGGTATTTCCTCGATCACCGACTTCGGGAAAGGATATTGTAGACGCGTCGTCCATCGGCGTGAGGCTGGACTCTCCGTTCTCGGTCGATGCAGGCGGTGGCGGCGGTGGCGGAGGTGCAGGTTGTGGGACTTCGGAGCCTGTCCGTGTTCTCTTGGGCGATCCAGATCTACCTTCCTCCGCCCTCTTGCGCTTCAAGTCGGAGGTAGAGTCAGTAGGAGAGGCGTCGTCGGCCGTGGCCGCCATACTGTCTGTCCATCCGTCCTCACCTCCTTTAGGTGCGTCCTGAGGTGTGCCCGGTGTCCCTTCCTTAGTGTCCGACTTTCCGCCACCTTGCGATGCCTTTAGCTTCTGTCGCTCCTCCTTCTTTTTGACCGCTTTGTCCATGAACTCGCTGACGTATTTCTTGACTGTTTTCTCGTGATTGGAGCTAATTTTGGCCGTGGGGTCCTTGACACGTCCAGATTTATAGTCGCCGCGCACGAGCTTTTTTGCGACCTGCAAATATGATGAGCATATGAACATGAGCTAGGATTGAAAATACCTTACCTCTCTACTCAGCCGTTTGACCTCATCCTTCTCGAGCTTCTTCCGGTACAGTGATGTTACAGCCATAACGTGGGGCGAGAGCTATAAAGGTCAGATGGGTATCGTGTAGTTATGGAAGATACTTACAGTCGCCTCATAGACCTTTTCCTGTTTCTCTATCGGTAGACGGCGCCACTTCTCATCGCGTGAGGCTGTCTCCTTGCTTTCATCGGGAATCGGCTGGGGTGTAGTAGATGCTGAGGGTCCAGTAGGTGTGTCCGTAGAAGTAATGCGTGAGATGATATCTTGAAGCATTTGTGTATCGTTCTTGGCTTTGTTCTGTGGGGGCGGGACGTTCACAGCTTGCGTCGGACGCTGCCATTGCGTGAGGCCCGATAGATTGTAAAAGTATGTCGAGCCGTTCTCGGCAGAAGCCTGAAACCAGCCTGCGGGAAGGCTGTTGGGCTGTCGAGCTCGATTCGCCGGTCTGGCGGGAGCGAAGAAGTTTGCCGGGGCGCGAGGCGCATTGAATGCGCGAGGACCAGAGGGGATGTTTGAAGCGGACGGACCCTTGGGCGCAATTGTAGACGGCGACTTGGATCTCGATCTTGATCGCTCTCGGCCTCTCTCGCGCCGCTCGAAATGATTCTCGGTGCGGACCGGCGTGCCGGCGTTTGGATCGCGCTTTATACGAGGTATTCTGTACGCAACGTCCAACTTGCTCCAGGCACTGAGAAGATCTGTGGCCAACTCTTCAACTCGTTCATCCCCGTAGTCCTTGAGTTCTTCAACCTCTCCTTCGATATTGGCTTCTTGGATCTTGTTTCGAGTGATGCGCGGCAGTCTGTGGAGAATGTCGAGCACTTGTAAAACAATGTTTGCGTCCTCCTTCCACTTTTTCAAGGTCGCCTTCAAGGTAGTGTAGCCGTGAAATTGAACGATGCGATGGCGAATTCTCTCGTCGTCGGTCTGCATACGGCTCAGTAGTTTGACGGCGATCCATTTTTCAGTGCAATTGCGCAGAGCAGGCACGATCTTCTTGACGTCGTCCTCGTCAAGCTCTCTTGGTTGCAGATCGTTGACGTATTCTTCGTCGTCCTCGCTGACCTTCTTCCTGCGGGGTTTCTTGGCGACGGCAGTATCCCAGCCAGCACCATCGTCAATACCAAGCGCCTGGATCATATCACTAGATAATTTGGTCGCATTGTCAGACTGAGTCTTGCCACCGATGTAGCCAGTACAGTTGGGTTCGCCGCAGTAGCACGGTTGCGGATCCGCGCCATACCGGTCGACATTGTAGTTGAAAACGAGTTCTTCGCCAGCTTTGACTTGACGCTCGACGAAAATGCCCATGCGCAGTTTGTCTCCTACGACCCATTTGTCGACGAAGCAGTTGGGATTGCACGAGTGGTTGCAGAAGCGGCCCAGGTTGCCTTTCTTGGTGGCATCTACAAACTCGCCCTTGGTCAGGGACATGAAGTAGAAATGCTTGATTCCTTCCTCGTCATACTGGCCCATGCGCCGCCGAAAGGTGCGCTCGTCAATGACCTCGCCAATATACTCAAAGACGAATTCGCCGGGGGCCATGTTCTTGTTGGCACGAAGGCCGAAGCCTTTCTTGTCTGTCTTGATGACGGTGACGTCGGCGTATTGCTTTCGCTGAAACCGCTGGTTCTGACAGCGCCTACCGCAGCTGCAGTCGCCGACGCACTCCATCTTCGTGGCGCGGTTGATGCAGTCGGAGTCTTCGCCACAGGCATGATTTTTCTTCGTCGCCGAATCGTATTCCTCCTGACAGTCGCATTCGAGGGCGGGGTCGGTGGTGCCGATGGTCTTGTTCGCGTAGGTGCATTCTGGGAGGACGACAAAGGTGTCTTTGGCGGCTTCGGTAGAGTCGGGGAGGTCGAGGTATAGCGGAGGCGGGCGTGTGACGACTTTATGGGAGGCAGTGCGCGAGAGCTTCGGCGCTTTGCCGGGTTCCATCTTCAAAGTAATATCTCCCCCGAGCGTCTCTTCGTGGGCGCTGCCGGGCGACGGGGCGTCCGGGTCGTGCTTCATCATGGGCGAGCGTGATTTAGATCGCGACTTGAGCCTGGGCGGTATGGCAAGAGGCGTGGGGGTGCCGTCGAGAGCGTCTCCCTCGTCCACCTTTACCTGACCTGCGCCATGGCCCTCACCTGCGCCTTCCGAGGTCGCGCCTCCCAGCTTCATCTCGCGCAGCTCAGGCTCTAATTGGGCGGGGCTCCTGTCCGACTCGCTATCTGACATGTTGGCGACCGTCGTGGTGTTGGTGGAGGATGCTGGCGCCGAGGGTGGAGGATCGCGAGCTTCTGAACAAAAGGGACGCTAACGTTGGATACCTTTTATCACGCATACAGAATCGACTACCTATTCACCTCATGGCCCACGCGACGCGCACGCAACAACAGACGGCAACACGCCTTTTCTCAAACTCGAGCAGCGAGCAAGAAGCGGGTGCTGGGGCGGACACGGTCGCCTAGGGCACCTGGGCAATGGCTGGGGGCAAATCTTCGCTCACTTCCAGGCTCACGACGAATCACGACGGCCCAAATTCTGTTGTATGCGCATGCGCCGTGTTGCAAGCGTAGAGCGACAGGGCCTTGTAGCGGTGTGTATTGTCCTGACGCTGTTGGCATCAATGGATGCGTCTTGGATGCGTCCGCGCAAGCAGATATTTCGCGGGTTCGAGCGCCCTTGGCTCACCGACACGGTAGGCAGTCTTTCGTATCTCCGCACTCGTCGTGTAAGCGAGCGTGAACAGGTGGGCCCGGATTGAAGATGATGTGTTCGAGTTGCGCCGTACGCGACGCGGAGTGCTGATGGTACTTTGGAGATGCGAACGAAAACTAGAGTTAGCCCATCTAGCCCAGCCTCGGCCTCGCCTTCGCTGCTGCAGGGCCCCTCCGCCTGCCGTGTTTACTTGGGCGCACGCAATCCATGCCAACGACACGAGGCAAAAAAATACGTCTAGCAAGTACAATAGTACCATCAATCATGACGCACAGGCTTTGCTACTGTTGAGGTAGATGGATACAGCATCTTGTCGTAGTAAACCCTTGGCAACTCGTGGTTCATCTAAGGAGTCGTCAGAACGTGGTCATGACATGGTCAATCTCGGGCGATAAAAAGGCCACGGTTCGGCTTTGTTTCAAAAGTCGGGGGGAGGTGCCCACTTACACAGGCCCGGTCGGTGCTTTGAACCGTCCTGGTTCCGTCAAGTGCTACGGAGACATGATTGAGCACCAAGCGCCTCCAAACGTTGTACACGATCTCGCTAATGGCGGTACTAGCCCATGGAAATGTGCCTCCGCTGTGGTAGAGGGCTGCCGCATCAGAGAGGCCTCGCGATTGGTGCCGCGCCCGCGAATGTCATCGCGGCCTAAACAGTGTCTGCAGGCCCAAGAAAGATCCATGTTCATGCGACATTCATCGGATGAGATTGTCCTAGCGTGCCTCAGATAGGCCCGGCGCTCACGGATGCGATGGCCGCGACCGTCATGGGGATATCGAGTGATGTCTTTGAGGAATGAAAAGCCGGTGTGAAGCTACGGAGAAGCCAGTTTGTTTTGATGGAGCCGCCTCGACTAAGGCTAGCGCAAACTCAATATCTGTGTAGCTAAAAAAGAACAGCGTCTTGTATAGATGGTGATTGTGGTGTCAGCGCTTGGGCTGCGATTCACGATCAGCGTTTCGTGACGTCTCGTGGACATGGCAGCGCATTGGGTGTGAACGACTGTTTAGCCCGTTCTACATCTAGCGCGCTGCACACGACTATGCCCTCTGCCCAAAACGGCCGCCGTCCAAGTCCCTCGTCTGCAGCATCAGTACACTCGTGCATCAGATGGGTGTGTTCGGAGTGAGTTCCCGGGAGAAGATCAAAGACGCACTGGGAACGATTAGAGCGTTCATTACGGAGTTTTGTGGCTTGGCAAAGGGCTATAATTGGCTTACTTAAGCGAGAAACACCTGCACGGCTCCACAAGCATACTAGTGCAAACTCTGACCGAACGGCTTCTTACTCCTAGACCCCATCACCCATGATGCCGGCGCGACAGCTATCTAGGCTGCACCGGCTCGTCTACCCCCCTTGACACGGCCGAGATGATTGTGAGGTGCAAGTTTCGATTTCCGTGAGTCGCCGACAGAGGGCGCTGTCATCTCTGTCTGGGCCGTGGTGTTGGCTGTCAATATTATTGGGGGCTATGCCGAGTCGCGGGCCGCTCCCGATCGTCGAATGGCTCCGCGTGGGATACACTCAAGAGGTCCAGCGGACGAGTGCAACGTGTCTATGCAGGCCCATTGTTTGGTCGCCAGCCAGATATAAGGAGAAAAATCGCAAGCTACGCAACTGCAACGCTTGTGCTTCTCGATACACATCCCGCCAGTACTGGTCCTGGAGCACATTACAGATCGCACCGTTGGAGACAGGGATTACAACGCCGTCTTCCGTTGCCCCATCTGGCGCGACGCACTTTGGACGATCCGCGCTGAACCGCGCTTGACAGATTGCGCGCGCGACGAACCATTGTCACCCTCGCCCGCAACACTTCAGCCTCGTCGGCATCCTCTTCACCGCCATGTCAAGAAACACGGTACTGTCAAACCATCAAAAACTGAGGCGGCAGTAAGCATGGAGAAAATAGGAAGGCAGGGACGGTTTCGTGCAAGGGAAGGGCCGTTGGTCTCAGTCTAAACCCTCCACGGCTGGTGAGACACGGCTTAGCCCTGGCCCCTAGCGATTGGCTCATCGATTTGCGCAATCGTTTCTGAACATCCACTGAGGCTTCGAGATGGGGTAAAGCGCCGCCAGATCTCTGTTACATACGTAGGCCTTGTTGTCGATTTGCGACAAGCACTGATTTAGACAGTCCCCGTGCGGGAAGCCTTGGGAGCTGCTTTCTTTGGAGTGGGGACTAGTCGCGTCCCATTCGTCTTCGAAGAAATCCACTAATGTATAACATACCGGGTGGCTTCCCCAGTCATCTCTGACGGGATGCAGTCTCTCCTAATTATCTCAACCCAGCCTCATGTGGTCCCTTTGACACACACTTCTTGCCTGCTGGCATGAAATCGACAACCAGAGCCCGCCGCAGGTTTCTTTGATTTTAGTGCTCTTCTTCTACCGCTCGTTACTCTTTCGTTTCAGCACTCTCGTTTGTTCTGTTGGTAGACGCAGCTATACAACCGCGCGCGAGGGCGCGTTGCTCTTCGCGCCGGTCCACTTACTTTACGGCCTTGTGATCGATGCTCGATTAGTCTGGTTGCATACAGCGAGCTTTTCCCGTAGCTACTTACTTCTTGGTCTCTGCCCTCGCGTATTTTGATCGTATCGAGGTTCACGACATGGAGCCCTCGAGCTCGCGCGAGCCACCATGGGCAGAGCATGAAAAGGTACGTACCCCTCCCACATAGCGTGGTACACTTGCTAGTATCGTGAACGTAAACTAACGTGACTTGTACCTACAGGTATATTTACTTGCTGAAGTACTAAAAGCTGCCCAAGTACCATCCCATGTTCTCTTTGGATTTATACGCGACGCCAACATTCAGCCACGATGGAATGACATGGCCTTGCCTCCCGGTACGTTGATTATTTATTCCTCCAACCCTCTCCTGATCTACCCTCATGTTTGCGCGCAAAGCCGTGTACGCAAAGCTCCATACTAACGCGATACTTGCCCTCTAGGTCGGTCCGTTCGCTCTAGCCAGATGGCGTTCGACAGTCTCGCAGCAACGTATTCTGTACCGGGCCAAGATTATAGACGTCCTCAATTACCAGTCCCTATGATGTATCCCGGACCCGACATCACCAAGAAGCGACCACATCAGCAGGACACTACCACCCCGATTGGGCGATTACTGCAACCTCGACCACCTCATTCCTACCCCGGAGAATTCATGCCCGCAGGCCCCGCCTATACCTCGAATATGAACCCCACCGGCGAACCAGCGAATAAGAAGAAGCGTGGGAGACCGACAAAGGCGGAGGCACAACAGAGGGCACAGGAAGCTGCAGCGCGGGGTGAAGTATATCCACCACCAAGAAGAGGCAGGCAATCCATTACAGCACCTCCCGAACCGCCACCACTTGGCCCAGATCAGCGACCGCCCGACCGTACAACTCCTCCGCCAGCGACTTCTCAACCCGCTCCTGCGATGACGCCACAGCAACAAATCGGTATAGAACAAGGGTCGGAATCATCATCGGGAAAGAGACGGCGCACACGACCACAGCCGCTAGAATTGGAGAAACACCATCGTACACACTCCGAAATGGAGTCTCCTCTCCCATACGGATCAGGCGATCCTAATCGTAGCCAAACATACTCAACATTTACACCAATATCCGCGCCTTTACCGTCTTCTACAGGATCTAGGGATAGAGACGTACGCATGGAAGGAGTCGAAGAGACTCAGCAACGAACCACGACACCTCACTCGTTTAAAGACACGGTCGGCATATGACAGCGTTTCTTTCGTCACAAAAGCAACATACGGCGGTAATCCTGTTTTGAAAGCGTTCCGTCAACGACTTTACTTATGCACTCACGATGACCTTTATGGCCATGATACTATGGAGGTATGCCCTGCCATTTACGCTCGCTGCTATCATTTCCTGAGCATCTGCCACGCGCACGCACCATTGATCATGCTCATGTTGTTACTGCTGCTTTGGGGTTGTTTGTTCCCCAAACACACTATCATTTTTTTCTCATCTTCAAGCTCATTTCCTTGTGCGATCCTGGTTTTATTCGTTTCTTCATTGACAGCATGTCGACGCTTTATGAAAAGTTGAGATATGACGAGCCCTTTTACCTAATGTCTTACTCGTGCTATCTAAACGACTCAAGAGTTTTGTATCTTTTCCGGCAAAACGTGGGCACTTTGCCCCCTCCAGCCACCTTGATTCTCGCAAACGTGTACGATAGATGGATTTCCCGATCAATCCCGCATTACGGCCTCTGTACAAAAAAGCACGTATTAGCAACCACATCAATAGTAGACCCGGTCACGGCCAATCAGCCCGCAATTCTTCCGTCGTTTTGAGAGCAATTTCTCGTGCTATGTCGCACTTTGCTCCTGCACGTCTATGTACGTATCATGTTGTCCATTCAAGTAGCGAGAAGGACCCTTTCACGACGTCGAATTCCTGCGGGCTGACCAGGAAGGCAGCATAGGAAGTGGTTGGGAAGCCGAATCGGGGCGGGGCAAGGCGACGTCAACATGGGCGCGCGACACAAGCAACGGGTCTCGTTTCACCTATGAATATCTTACAAGCTCTAGTACCACTATCATCCACTCGCGTACTTGATACACATGACCGCGAACGCAGGGTTTCTTTTCGCTACTCCGCGCAAAAAAAAATACGCTCGGCTATCTGCATGTAAGCGCCTTCCCCCAAACACGATGCGCACTCCGCAATCAACTGCATCCAAGAGTCTCCCACCCCATGAGCATTTTCGCCGGCAGGAGAAAAATAGAGGTGGCTGGGAGAAGTTCGGCAGAAAAGAGCAGTAAGTATTGGTTGAACGCGGCAAAATGACTCGAGTTTGCATGTGTTTGCGGCTACGCAGAACCTAGAAAGCTACTTTGGCCTGCAGCACGAAAGGGGAGTGTACATGACGCCAACGCATGCACGCATCGACCAAGTCCCAACCAACATTGCGAAAACCAAAGTGGACAATTTTCTTGTCCCTTACCCAACCAACTTAGCCTGTTTGTGCAAAGGGAATATTTACGGCTAAACCGCGTCATCTCGACGATTATACCGTTTTGTTACCGTTGAAACGCGCGTGGATTTGTTTCCTTTCTTTCCATTCCTGGAGTTCACTCCCGCGCCGAAAAGTGGCGGGCGGCAGAAGAATAAGCATGGATGGGGAAGGAAGGGGGAAAGCACTTTGAGACATCATCATCAGCATTTTCGTAGTCAACTTTTCCTTTTTAGCTTTCGAGCAGTCATGCCGAACGCAACCCCCACTCACCTACCTAGCAACATCGGCCCTAGAAAGGTAAGAAGGAAAGAAGACCAAAAGTAAGCCGCTTGCTATCGGTCGGCAACGGGTAACGAAAACCCCCGCTGTCTAAGCAAAACCTCCGGGGCCGAGGAACTACAAACTCTCTTTTTTGTCTCCGTCCTTTTCTCACCCAAATAACGAAAACACCGAGAAGAAAAAGATTGCTGGGTGGTTCGCGGGCTGGTTGGTTGACTGGCTAGTTCGCTGGTTAGCTGGTGGGGGGAGGGGGGGGCTGGGCGTTTGGTAGACGCGCTCGAGAAACCCAAAATGACGATACTGGTACGAAATGTCATCGATCGAACCGAACCAAAAAACTGCCAAAACCAAATCTGGACCTCAGGACAGAAAAGTCCGATCGGAACTTGATGACGCGCGAAATGGTTGACCACCCAGATCTAGGTAGGTAGCTAGTCAATCATGAATATACACGCGTTTAAACATATCCTCTGTCCACATACCATACCTTTGCTCTTCAGTCTCCGCCCGAATTTTTCTAGTACAGTACTGTGTAGTAGTTTAGTCGCTTTGCGCGTTTACTGCAACACCCAGCGTTTCGCCCTCCCTACCTAACGCACAAACGAAGCCCGCAAGTGAAGCGAACCGCGCCTCGTTCCCTCCTCTCGTCTTTTAAATTGCCAATAAAGTGACATTTCAATCCGAGGACTCTATTCCGATGTCAGTCGAAAGGCAACTAGGTGGTTCCCTGGGAAGGAAGGAAGCGTGAGTTTGAGACCAGGGTGAGGCATGGAGAAGATAGGGAGAAGTGGAGTTGTACAGACGAAGAGGGAAGGAGCAGCCGCTTGTTGGGGGAGCTTGGACCAGGTGTTCGATGGTGATCCGGGGACTGTGAGTGGTTGGATTGATGAGGGAATGGCATCGAGGATTGCATGCAGGAAGAGAATGGAGGGATGGATGGTATGCTAGTGAAGTAAGGGGAGGAAACAGGAATCCTGGGGACGGGTTTGGTAATAAGCGCCTCAACCCCCAGTGTATTCTGATCCTTTTGTACGGCGCGCGGTCTGAATGCATCTTGTTTTCCTATCTCATCTCATCTCATCGCTTACCTCGATTCTCTTCTCAACATCCACCCTCTATCCCGTGGAGTTCTACCGAACATCTTTCCGCCTCTCGTCATCTTCGTCTTCGTCCTCGTCCTCGTCGGCCCGCCTTCGCTTACACTCCTGTTCCAAAACATGATAACAGCGCGTCCTATAACCCAGTCCAGTCCAACCCAGCCCAATCTAACTTGTTTAGTCTTCTTCTTCCGCTTCCGCTTCCGCGCCTCCTGCCTTTCCCATCTCATCTCCGCTTTCTCCCTTTGTACCTGGCGGTCTTATACCTAGGTAAAGACGCCCCCGCTCCCTATGTGGTTATGTGTGTTGGTAAGGCGAGATCGACATATTGCTACTAACCAGACGTAGCGTACGTGCGGCGTGAGTGCTGCAGGTACAGAGTGCGTGTTTATTGAAAGTAAGTGTAAGTGACAGAGCTGAGCAAATGACAAGCAGGAAGTAAAAAGGATGTATGCAGGGGTGAGGTGGATCGGGGTAAAAGACAGGGGTGGCGGGCAGACGGGGGATGTAGTAAAGGCTGTTATAGATGCTGTTTATGCAGTTAATGTGGCTGAAAAGAGGTCAATTTGCGGAGATGCGGATGCAGGAGGTGTAATGTGCGGTTCGTAGAGAAAAAAAGAGAATGAAATGGGTTGTTGAGCAGAATGACCAAGTGCGAGATCTGGGGAGGTCATGTTTCGTATTTGGCTTGCGGTGTAGTAGTGATGACGGGTCATGTAGTACGATGTAGAAACACTTTTTTAGTACATAGCAGTAACAATAAGAATTCAACAACGCCGAACAAAAAAAGGTAGCTTCACATGCTACGTGCAAAACCCCTCCCACATACTGACCTATCTACAAAGCCCTTTACCCTTCCCATCCCATCCTATGAACACAAGCAAAACGCCAGAGAACTATGCCCAGTTGGTATCAAGAAGTAGTAAGTTTTCAAGAAAGATAACGGTTCCACCCGAAAACGAACAAAAGAAAGGCAAACGTAAATATCAGGCGCAAACTGGAAGTTAAATACCTCCCAAACGCCAGATATGGTCAAGATAGGAGTCAAGAAAATGAATGCTATGCTATGGCGCAACAGAACTTTCAACGGAGAGGAGTTAAGTCGCCGTGTTGGGTTGCTCACTGCAGTCGCCACAGACCCATGTTCGTGTCTTTTGGGGGAGTAAAGGAGGAGGAGAGGCTTTGGCGTGCTTTTGTAGGCAGGAGATGTGGAAATGGCGACGTATGCAGTCCTAGTGATATGTTAGCGTCAATAGCAGGTTCCCAAAGCTCGAGAGACTCACAATATTGCTACAGGCGATGAAGCCTGATGGTCTTGAAGTCGCTGACGCATCCTCACCACAATAACACTCGTCGTATGGTGGGTCGAGATTCTCATCTTGTGACGCGCCCTGTAGGTCTGCAGGCACGTTTAGCGATGCTTCTCTCATGTCCACATCACCATCCGAGTCTGCAGTAATGGGAGTAAGGTGGCCAGTCTCAGTGACTACCGCCTTGCCCTTACTCTTTCTATCTCTCTTGGACATGGGCCTTCTTCTCGTTCTGTGGCTTGCAAGTTCACGATCTGCCTGATGCTGGATATCGAGTTCGGCCAGTCGTTGAGAAAGCTCGTTGCCTTCAAGCGGAGTCGTCTTTTGGTCATGAACAAGCTGAATGGCCCCAGCGTGCACTTGCTTTGAAATAAGATCGTCCTCCAGTAGCTCGTCCAGCTTCTTCGTGAACTCGGTCACTATGTCATCCTGCCATATTCGAGCTCCGTGACTTCTTGCAAAGCGGATGATGGCGTCTCCTGCATGTATGTCTGCGTGGAGATTTTCGTCGTGCATGAAATCGTCAAAGACCTTTAGGAATCGGCTTGCAGGCTCAGGCAAGCCGTCTTTATCAATCTCTGCGTACTTGCGGAGATGCATCCAGTCTTCTTCCAGCTCGTCATCGCTCTCACTTATCTCTTCGCCTGGCTGGAGAGGTCTCTTGCTGAAGGATCTAAAGAACGTAATGCCACGCGGTGCCTTCGGAACGATAAACGTTTTCTTCTCTCTCAGAGCTCTTTCCTGAACCTCATCTGGTGGTTTTCGATGTCTAGGTAGTGGCGCTGGGATATCCACTGTTTGTTTCCCCTTTTGAGGCTTGACGTGCTTGCCCATTTTTGCTGCACGCTGCCATCCATTGTCCCCATCCAAAAACCGTTGTCTGTCGAAAGGGCGACCAGGAGCCAGTACGCGCACGTCTCGTGGTTCATCAGTACTGGCACTCGCCCGTTCGACTAGGATTCCTTTGGAGTCGGCAACCTCGCTAACAAACTGCCATTGCTCAACTCCATCATCATCCAATCCTTTTGGGATCACCTGGTAGGCAAATATGTCGTGCCAGGCATCTAGATGCATCTGAAGAGCGTTGATATCCTTGTGATTCTTCACTCGGATACAGTGTACACATTGAAGATTGAATCGCTCCAGGGTTTCGTTTCCGTAAACGTAGGTAAGCTTATAGCGCGGTAACGGATCACGAGGCGGCGTAGGGTATGAGCTAGGTGGCTCCAGCGTACTCCTCAGGTGTCGATTGTGTTGTGCGAGAATAGTCTCTCCGGTGGTGTTATTCCAGTACATACTGACTTCCAGGCCGATTTTGAGCGGCTTGCCCTCTGCTTTCAACGGCAGGGTGATTTTCCCTTCAGGACATTCGAGGATGTTCCCGTAAGAAGTTGACAGGTATGTAGTTGTGTCTGAAGATTTCAGACCCAAATAACTGTACAGCTCCCCCACATCCGCATGGCTCGCAAAATTAACGCTCACCATGATGGTACAAGAGTCGTCTCGTGTGAGTTTGTGTGGATCAACACATATATCCTTGGGCTTCAAAACTATAGAGCTCATCTCTACCGAAGCTTTTCGGTCGGAGCCCCGATCTATACCTCTGAGCGTCGCGTCGCGAGCGAAGGACTTTGTCGGCAGATCATCGTATGAAGAAGGAATGATGGACATTCTGATTGTGCTTGAAACTCGCAACAGGGTCCGGACCTTGTTTGTCGGATCATGATCAACTCTTCGTGCAGCTTGGCGGCTGCTCTGCTGTGTGATTGCGTGCACTTCGAGAACAAATGATCCTTTTGCATTCTCTTTGGCGATCATGTTGTTCAACTGGTCGTCCGCTGGTGGCCTCCACTGGGAACGAAAGTTGAAATCAGAATTGCTATTACTTCTCGGATTGCGTCTTTTCAAGAGTTCCTCAAGGGCTTCCAGGGTTTGCGTTAGGTTCCGGTCTAGAAAGACTGGGGCGCGTTTCCTGGATAGGTAGTCGTATAATAATATGTTTCCCGAAAACCTATCCTGACGTCCTAGCATGCTCTGAGAGCGCATGACTGCATCAGACACAAATTCAACGCGCAGATGAGATTCGAATGACTTACAGAGCCCGTAGTCGCTCAGTTGCATTCTAGGGCAACTGAGAATCCAAAGTGAAGGCGCGCATTTGGTGGGACCAGTCGACAAGTGAGACAGGTATTTTAAATAGCTTATGCGCAAATCGATTCAATCAGAGGAGATGGTTATGTAGATGGATGCGGTAGGTGAAGATCGGAAGGTGGATGAAAAGCAGGGTTGTTGTGGTGATGCTGTCGCCGCTCCGCTCCCTTGTACGCGCACGAATCGCCCCACGGTATACGTATGTGCGCAACAAATGTGCACTATCGGCGATTCCCCCCTTTGGAGTTAGCAGACAAAGACGAGCGTTCTCCTGTTGCGTTGTTGTCGCAGGTAGTTTGTTGTGCGGGAGAGGTTTGTCAGGCGCGATGGCAACCAGAGGCGACGCGAGAGCGCACACGCACGAAAGCGCTCAGATCGGGCCGGGATACTGATCGCATTCACTCCGCGGGCCGTAAACTGAAGCTTTGCTAGTCACTTCGATCTCTCCTGGCTCACAGTAGCCATGTTGTTGGGTTTGGGTGTCAACAGTCTGTCACGTGTCAGGGGCGGGCACTAATCCGCATTCGGCGGGCGGTCTCGGATGATCTCATTGATCAGTGATGTCTCTCTAACCTCCGTGGTCCGCATACAGGCACCGATTCACGTTCGTAACACCAACCACCAACCACTGCCTGTCCAGAAAATGTTTTGATTCACTCTATGCACGCCGGCGACTACATTGCAGGGCTCAAATGCCTTTTGTAGGCCCAGATCTCAACTAATCCATTTCATCAATTAGATTCCCTGACGTTGCCCCCCGACCCGACTCTGTACGACATGGCCGTAACACTAAAGCGCAAACGGGGCGCCGTTTCGTACAAGGAGCCCAGTAGCGATGACAACCTCTCCGATAGCTCTGGCCAGGAGCGAAGCACCCAAAAGCGCACCCTCCCTACCCGCCGATCAACCCGGCGCATACAAGCCGTCGACGAGGTGTTGAGCGAGAGCGAGCACCATCTGCCCGAACCCGCCCCTGTGCAGCGTCAACGACCTTCTCGCAACCCACGAGGTCGGGGTAGGCGGAGAATATCATACAAAGATGTCAGCTCGGACGAAGACGAGGAAGATGCCGATGCCGACTTTGAGGTAGAAGAACGGGTCATGACAGTACGAACAAGGCCACAACCGAGTGCGCCCCCGTCCTCTCGCGCGCAAAAGACGCGGGGTGCGAAAGGCAGTAAATCTCGGCGTAAAGCTGTCTTGGGTGCACCGCTTGCGCCGAACAACGGAATGCGCACAGAGCAGAAAGTGGCGAGCATTCCCACAGATGGAAACATACCAGTATGTTGATACCCCATGTCAATTGCTTAATTGCTACACGACCACACATGCTAATCCGCAACCTTTTAGGCATGGGCGTCGCTGCCATACCACGTTCTCCTCCAAATCTTCGTATACGCCTCACATCCGCTCCACGACGAGAACATGAAGCCCACCTCTGCGATTCCGTGGCTTGTACACATGGCGAGAATGTGCTCTACGTTCGCGAAACCGGCCTTGACAGCCTTGTACCGCAACCCACCCATATTCGCCACCAGACAAACGCGGAGAGACCTCGTCCACCACCTCATCACACCTCCGTCGGGAGCGCATGACGACTACCGGGTCATGGTAAAGCGGCTAGAGCTGGATGCTACGCAAATGAATGCACTTACCGACCCTACCAACAGCGTAGCAGATCTTGCAGCCCTCGTCCGATCCTTGACCACACTACGTGAGATTGACATCTTTGATCCCATGGATAGACCGCCCTTTCGACCACGACTTCGGCGAGTCCGCCGCTGGGTATATCCACATGCACTTTTCGAAGCACTGCGGCAGACCAGCCTTCGCTTAAGAAGCTGGCGATGGAACAATGCCTTCTGTAGCCAGGGTCCATCCCGGATGGGTCAGGGCCCTCTGTGGATGAAGGGTATCCATGCAGATGCCGCATTCCAGAGCCTCCGCGACGTGACGCTCACAAAATTTCACCCTGAAGTTAGCCGAGGTGATAGCGACGATGCTCAGAATGAGCCAACAGTAGAAGAACTATGGGCGTCTGCATTGGCAGTGCTGCCTAATCTCAGGAGCTTGACGTTTGAGACTTGTGGAATCGTTAGCGGTCGACTACTACCTCTATTACCCAATAACCTCGTCAGCCTGAGTCTCATCAACTGTGGCGAGTTGCTCTCGGATGCTTTCCACGCGTTCTTGGGTACACATGGTGCGCAGCTAGAGGAGTTGGTGCTAAACCACAATCAAGCGCTCGACCTGTCCTTTCTCGTCGATCTGAAAAACTCGTGTCCTAAGCTTGAAGTGTTGAGGATAGACACGACTTACTACAGCTCCCTTACCATGTCATCTGACAACGAGCCCCTCTATGAAACCCTGTTGGGCGAGAACGAGATACCCAGTTGGCCGTCTACATTGCGAACGGTCGAGATGCAGTATCTACGGAACTGGAACTCGACATCGGCTGCCAACTTTTTCAACTCGCTGATTGACTCGGCCGAGAACCTACCTTGCCTCCAGGAAATTACCATTGTAGCAATGGTGGATACGGACTGGCGGCAGCGAGCAGAGTTCAGGCAGAAGTGGACTGCCAAGTTCAAGAAAGTATTTGCCAGAAAGTGGGAAGCGCCGGATCCCCATCTCGTATCCCTGCGAGCATTCAGAGAATCGAAGGAACAGATTGGTGACGAAGACAAGGTGGACTCTTTCATCGAGGGCGTGTCAGAGGAGTTATCGAAGAAGGCCGAGTCTGTCATTGCAAATGACAGCGACAGCGATAGCGATGTACCTTTGCTGCCGTCACGTGCTCCGAAGCAAGACGAGGGCTGGGGCTCGAAGCGGCTCCGGTCTCGCTCAAAAGCAGCCAGCTACGACGAGGAGTCTGGTGAAGACTCTGAAGAAGCTGCGGAATCGGCTGAAGAAGAGGATCTGTTTGTGCAGGGTCGATGTCACACGGTCATCTTCCGCATCGATAACTTCCGCCCGCGCGAGGAGATCTTCAACGAGGCCGACTTTCTGGATGCGGAACCCAGCGGGGATGAAGAGTGGAACGGCAATGAAGACAACGATCATGATGATGGGGGCGGGTATGCATGGTGAGGCGTGGTTGGGAATTTGAAAGTACATTTATTTTGCCGCTCAAGGAGTCTTCCAGGGCTTCTCACGGGGTATGACGACATCAACCGTTGACATGCACCGTTGACATGCACGCTTAGACCAGGACATGATTGTGCATTGGGAAGGCGTTGAATTGGTTACATATCTAGATATCCGTGTATTAGTATTGGGCCTGGATCGGGCTCGCGGGTTGGGCTGCGGCTTTATCGTCGCTAGTAATAACAGGCCGGTAGTGTCTCAGCCACACGTAGAACATGGTCATAACGAGGGCTTTTTAAAATTGGCATTGGGTGTGGTCAGCTGTGATGTGTGGTAGCAATGCTTCCAGTCAGCTGAAAGAGAGGGTGGTCGCCTTCGCACATGCGTCACTGTCCGGACTGCGCGTAGTGCACAGCCTCGCAGAGCATCCCAGCACTCATCCCAGCCAATCCCCACCATGACCGCTAACCCACCCATTGCTGTTCGCACTCCTGTCATATAACCGCCTGTCGGCCATGTATGGATAGCCTCGACCGCCTCTCTCTCATTCCTTCCCTTTACACGCCGCGCCTTCCTCCCCCTCATCTCTCACTCCCTTCCCTTGAACCAAACCCGCATCCCACCTTCACAGCGGCAACATGGCGGTGCCGACTCCCCCAATCCCGCCTGTCTCGCCAGACTCGGGCCCTACCGACCCTACGCTCCCCAAGCTTCCCGCAGGATGGATAGCACAGTGGGATAACACGTAAGTTGCTCTTGCAATCACGCGAAGAGTTCTGGCTGCCCCGCCTTCGCACCACATGCTCCGCGACATGGCGACACCGCTAACAGATGCGCAGATCTCGAAAGTACTACTGTAAGTAGTCTTGGCCCTACACTCGCTCTCACGTTACCTCGCCATCTCACGCCCGCGCACGTGTTAACACGTTTGAACAGATGTCCAGATTAGCACCGGCGTTTCGCAATGGGAACTGCCCACCAGCGAAGCCCCCGTCGGTGGCAGCTCGAGCCACAGCACACCCGCACAGCAAACAAACCCCTACAACAGGCCAGAGGGCGCTCTAGGCCCAGATGCCGGCGATGGAACAAGAGGCATGGGCGACGGCCCGACCGGTGACCGAGGTGGTGGATTGGGCGTATGAAATACCGCATTTGGGCATCAATGAGGCTGGACTGACAAGGGAATAGGGCTTCGCTATGAATGCCCTCATGGGCAACAAACAGAGCAACGGCGGTCACGGGGGCGGCTCTGGAAATCTCGTCGGCCAACTCGCCGGTTCGTTCCTGGGAGGCGGAAAGCAACACGGCAGCTCATCTGGTGGACACTCAAGTGGCGGTGGTGGCGGCGCAGGCCAGCTCGTCGGCCAACTTGCTAGTGGCTTGCTAGGTGGTGGAAAGCAGCATGGTAGTTCTGGCGGACAGCATGGTGGCAGCTCCGGTCATGGTTCCAGCGGCGGTGGCCTTGGAAGCATGCTCGGTGGTGTCCTAGGTGGAGGATCGGTATGTACTATTGGTCGGGATATGAACACGACGCGCTGACAGACTGTAGCATGGCAAGCCCAACAACGATTACGGCTACAGCAATTCTGGCGCCCCCTCAGGCGGATCCTACACTGGCACCGCCCCGCCATCCTCGTACAACCCTGGCGCGCAGTACGGTAGTGGCCCTCCAAGTCACTCGGGCCATGCAACGGCTTCTGGACAATCCTTTGGCCAGAGCCACGGAGGTTATGGCTCGCAACAACATACCCCTCAGCCACAGCAGGGACACGGCTATGGCTCGCAGGCTGGCTTCGGTGGACAGTCAGGTTACGGTGGTCCGGCTCCTGGCTACGGCCAAGGACCACCATCAGGCCCTGGTGGCTATGGACAGCAAGGTACGACACCGTCACTTTTAGACTGACATGATGGAACTAACGGATATTCAGCTGGGTATGGAGGTCCAGCATACGGTGCGCCTCCCGGCCCCTACGGCGGCCCAGGAAACTATGATAACCACCAGCACAACCAGTACGGCGGCGCCCCAACACACCAAAACGCCTACGGCGGGCAACAGTACCCTCCTCCCCCCGGCGGTCACGCAGGCGGCTACGGCGGTCCCCCTGGCGGTCACCACACACCCCAGCCCGGCTGGCAGTAAGCCTCTCGCGAACTTCAAATGTTCAAGTCGCAGGGCTAGACATGCGCGAGGATCCGCTGGAAAAGTTCTATATTCTTGGTCATCTTCTCATCACGGACATACAGGTTTAGGAAGAAGGGCAGCCAAAAGGGGCGGGATAATTGTCTGAGCGACTTTTCTTCTTCAATCTGAAATGGCAAAGGGGGGAATAGCAGACGCATGGGTCTTTGCTAGGCGAAGAAGCAACAGCCGTTTTTCTCCTCTTCTTCTTTATTTTCTTCATCTTCCTCCTTTCTTCCAGAATTGTAGAATTTGTCAACGAAACCATTTCCCTTTCTGTGTCTTCTCCGCGACTCGATGGTGTGGCGAGCAATACTCCGTTGCTTGCTTGCTTCCACCGTTGAACCGACCCGGAATCCTTTCTCCGTCTAGAGGGATGTGTTCGTGTCTTCGGTCCCCAAGTGCCGATGCGGCCTCTCGCGCGATGCGGACTGCGTAAATGCACACTTTATATGCGCTCGATCCAAACCCATTCTTCACATCCATCCAGCCCCCGTTCACCCAAACAACGCCCTCCCATCTCCGTCCCCATCCCCTTCTCCCACTCCTAACAGCCCCAAGCTCCCCTTACACCCAACAACCCTCCACGCAACATCCACCTTCCCCCCATCACAATTATCGCTGCCAAACAATTCTGCCCCCTCCACGCTGCCAACCCACCCACTAACCGCCGCTACTACACCTCTAACATCTGCCCTCGGCAGCCTGACCCACACGTTCCGTCCGCTTGTCTTCAGGATATCGAGCGGGATCGCGGTGCCCGTTGTGCCGAGGTAGGATCGTAGGGCGGAGGATAGGAGGGTAGATGTACGGATGGGGCTTAGATCTGGTGTAGGCGCAGTGGGGTTGGAAGCGGTGGAGGTGGAAGAGGTGGTAAGGGCGCTGGGAGTAACGAGCACGAGGTGTAGGTAGCACCAGCTTGTTTTGCGGAATGTGGTTTGGAAGAGTATGTGTTGTTGCTTGTCCATCTGAGCGTCTTTCCGCTTACGCTTTTTGGGGTTCGATGTCGTATCGGCCATGGTTGTATCTGCGTCTATGTCTGTGGTCGTGGTTGTGTTGGTTTCTGGAGAAGTGGATGCGCCCGTGGGGTTTGATGCTGCGGTTGCGTACGCGGGGGGCGCGGATGAGGGTGAAGGTTTAGAAGGGGGTAGCGGCGCCATTGCGATTTTTGCTGTGTGGATGCGCGTGGACTTGGGAGCTTGAAAGTGTGCTGGTTCCGAGTTCCAGATTGGAAAGCTCCGGCGGGTTGACGCGAAAGTTTTGGCGGGGTTAACTAGCGCGCCTTTTGTCTTACCTCCGCAATCCGCTCGTCGCTTGTTCCTCGGTCGCCCAGAGATGAACCGAACGTCAGCAAGGGATGCGGGAGTAGTCGTGTCACGACATTCATAAGAAATGTAAGTGTGTTTTTCGTAGCTTTTCATTAGTCTTTCACGCATGCATCCTCCCCTTGATGACTCCCGCCATCCGCCTGAAGACATCTATACATGCCTCATCTCTCCTCCCATCTCCACCACCACAGATTGCCTGATTTGGAACCAGGACTTGATCGAGATACCCGGTAGCTACCAAAATGCCCAATGGGACTTTATACAAAAGATATGCCCAAACTGATGGGACTTGATACACAAATAGGGGTGGGGATGAGAAAGAAGCCGGCCCTTAGGTTATCGACTTCAACCACCTTGTTTCCCACCGCATAAACGCAAAGAAAGAGCCGCCAGGCTAGGGGTATCATATGCTGCAGTAATTTTCTCCAAAACGCCGCCGGAAACGCCAATGGTAGGAATTTCAGGATCGGTAATAACACGGTATAAGTAGGGATAGAACGATAGCCGTGGCTAAGGAACTGGGTGAAGAACTCAAGAGACAAGCTTACTGCTTGCTCTTGTCCCCTCTCTTTCCTTTGTCGGTACTGGTCTCGCCGTTCGTTTCGGCCGGCTGGCCGAGTGCTGGAAGATAGCACTCCCACTCCACTTTGAGCGGAGCGACGGGAAGGTTTTGATTCATGTTCTCGACAACCTGTTGGAGTTGCGCCAAGACGGTGAGAACTGTACCAAATAAGCCAAAAAAGTCCCGATTTGGTTGGATGAGTGTTTTGTTGATCTTGTTAAACTCGGATCGGTGTTCAGAGGCTGCCGTCTTAACCTCGTCGACCCATCCGATAACTTCGGAGATCCGAGGCTTGAGATCGTTCACATCGTCCTTGATTCGCTTCTCAACCTTGACGCGCTGGTCGTGCTCATCGCCAAAGATCTTGCGCAGCTCTTGTAGCTTGGTAGAACGCTCTTCTCGCTCCGTGCGCAAATCTTTTTGCAGATGATAGATCCCTTTCTCCACATCCCGCAGCGCTTCAGCTTTTGCAAGGGGCGAGTCGGCTGATTTCAACTCTTGTATAGACGCTTGTAACAACGATATAGCCTTTTGGTTCGTCCGTACATGCTCGTCGACTTTGGTAACAGCGTGATCAGCCTGGGTGATTGCCTTCTCTACGTCGGTACATGCCTGATCAACCTTGGCCAGAGTCTGCGGAGACCACTGTTGAGTAAGGGCTTGCAATTGTGAAACTTCGTTTGCCAGGTGTTGCAGGTGAGAGGCGCGATCCACAAGACTCCGCAGCTGCGCAGTATTTTGGGACAGATACCTTAGATCGTTTGAGCTTGACAAAATCCAACCAATTTGGTCGTGAAATGTCATGAGCTGGTTGATTTCCTGCCGGGCTTTAGTTGCGTCTTGTATCAGGGTCGCGCTTGTCGGATACATCTGCGCGAACCAATGAGCCATTTTTTGATAGATTTCGTCGGTGCTGATGTTCTGGTATCGGGTTTCAAGATCTCTCACTGCAATGACAATAGCGTCAATCCGCCGTCGACCATCAACCGTGTCGGCCTTCCTCGATAGCTCTGCTATCCTGTTTTGGTTTTCCGACTGCAAGGTAGACATTTCGTTCCTGAAGTTGGATGTCATTACTGCAAGGGCACGGAGCTGAGATTGCTGCTCTCCATCAAAACTGCACTGCTGGACCGGGGCGTAGGTGGCCAGTCTCTCGTTTATAGTGCTAAGCTCCGTCTCAACCATGGACTTGAACGGGTCGAAATGTTTCTCGAAAAGCCCTGGGACAACGTCCTGTACGGTCTTGATTGCACCATCGTGGTCATGAGCCATATTCCAAACCTTTTCCAGGCTGGTAAACAATGTCTCGAGATCTGACTGCACCTCACTTATCTGCTGCCCTAGCAGGTCTACAACAGACGAGGGGGTAGCTTCAGATGTGTTTCCCGGTTGATCGGCTACGATTGGTGAACTGCTCAAACGCACATCGAGTTGGGCGAGACGGCCCTGGAGAGCCGCGATTTGACCATTGTATGCGTTGAAATTTTGTAATGTTTGCTCAATATTCGCAAGTCGCTGATCGGTATGTTCGAAAGTTGACTTGAAGCCATTGTCTCCTTGTACCGCTTCCTGGAGGTCGTGAAGGTCTTTGGCGAGCTGCTCCACGCGTGAATCGGAAACGCCCAGGCTAGGCGATGAGGGGACGGGGGCGTTCGAAGTAGGCGGCGATGTAATAGCCGTCTCGACTTTCCTAAAGGCCGGTCCTCGGTTCAGTCGCTCGAGCTCCTCTACGCGTGTAACTAGCTTCCCGATGTCCACTAGGCCAATAGACCCCTGGACCTTGGTCAGCCTCTCCAGAACCGTCTTCTTGGTGTGCTTATAGTCCTTTTCAATGGGCCCGATACATTTGAAGATGGCGTCCTCAAGTTCTCCAAACTGTATCGCAGATTTCTGAAGCTTCGAAATGGTCTTCTCCAAATCCTGGCGATACTCGTTGAACTCCTCGATGTCGTCCTTGAACTTCTTGATATTGTCCATGCATCGATCCGAGTCTTTCTCAAAGCAACCAAAGCACTTTCTGCTATCCTTGAACTCCTTGAACTCTTTCTCTACTCCCGAAGCTTTACTGTAAGTCTTAGAGTCGCTGGTCTCGAGATCTTTGGTCTTGGTATAGAGGTCAGTCAATTGCGAAGGAATAGGGCCGACCGTTTGTTGCAAACCCCCCACTCTCTCGGTAACTTCATCGAGATTTTTGTCGGTTTTCTTGAGAGATTCTTCCACAGCTGAAATGCGCTTGGCAAGCTTTTCCTCCGCCGTCGGTATCGCCCTGCTTAGGACTCTTTTGGCAGATGTGGTTTCATCGACAACTTCTTCTATGACTAGTTTTTTCATGGCTTGCTCGGAAAAGGCCTGCGGCTGCGCGTCTTTCCATGTGGTCAGAGTCTCGATACCGGTCTTTTGTACCTCTGTCGCATGCTTCAACACAGTAATTTCGCCTTCCAATTCGGTGATTTTTGCTACAGCACTCTTTGCTTCTGCAGCTTGAGTGACGGCAAGCTCGATATCTTTTTTGTGAGCCTGGAGATCAGTTGCCAGGCCTTCAACGTTGTCTAAGACGTCCAATCGACCAATTTTAGGCTTGAGTTGATAGATCTCTTCCTGGAGACTAGGCAGGGCCGCTGTTATAGTATCCAGTTGATCCAACTTAGGCTTCAGTTCCACTAGACTCTGCTGCAGGCCGTGAACATCAGAGGTTAGTGAGGATGTCTCGAGCGCACCCAAGCGAGCAACTATGTGTGGGAGCGCTTCAGAGACCCTTGGCTCTTGCTCTACCTGATGTGCTACACCATTAAAACGTTCAAAGCAGTCTTCCATTTTCTTTAGTCTGTTGGTAAGATTATCCCTCTCCTTCTTAAGTTGAGCGATGTCGATCTGCTGGGCCACGAGCCTGGCGTCAATGTGGTTGTTTACAGTAGAGGGTGCCTCGGCTGTGTTGACCTGAACGCCATCGGCTATAGCTCGTCGTCTGTCCTTCAGCCTTCGAAGCGATTGCAAGCTAATTGGAGAGTTGTCCTGCATTGCACTTGAATGTTGCCTTGATCCCGCTGGCAGCATAGAAGGGACCGGGGGAGCCACGTAATTAGTGGGAGTGGACACTCCGCTACCTATGCTACTGGGGGACATGACGCGAGCATCGTGTGAGAATGATTGATCTTCTCGGCCTAGGTCCTCTCGGAAACGCCTCCCATAAACAGTGTCGACAGATCTGTTGCGGTCAGAAGAGAGTTGGTGACCAGTTGACAGCTTGGGTGGCTTGGGTGGCAGGCCAGCAAAGGAACTCTTCCTCGACAGTGGCGGGCTCGGGATTTTTGAATTTCCCAGTTTGGCGTACTATGGACTTGTCAGCTGTGAAGGATCCGCGGTGGAATACATAGCGGACCCTGTCTTGCAGCGCCGACCTCGGTTCTGACGAACGACTTCGTTTATCAGGAGGGCTGTTGCCGCGAGGGTGAGATTCCAAAGGCCTTTTACCAAGACGCGAACTCATCGAGCCGCTGTACACAGGTGAATGGACTGGGGTATGGGGGCATCAAGCAGACTGCCATGGCGTTAGTAAATGTGATCACGTGAGAAGTTACTGTGAAGATGTGCTCGCCCGAAACGTGCTGAACCCCGTCTGCAATGGGAGATGCAGAGAGACCATGACGTACTCTGGTCGTGGAAGATGATGGACGAGACGCGATTGGCGCCGGCGTGGTGCCGCGTTGTATTGTTCTGTCAAGACTTTAGGGACTGAAGGATGCCTGTGCATGTCTGTGCACCTACAGTGCAAGAAGAATCCAGGCAGGAGCCGCAGCTGCACTCAGCCAATGGAGCGATTGGAGGCAGAAGCAGCAGAATAGATGAGACTAATGGAGAAAGGCGCGGGATGAGAAAATCAATTGATTTATATAGTGAAGGGAGAAACGCCAATCGTCTTAGCAGCTAGGGGGGTTACACGCCAGCATCGAGGTGATAGGTCGGGGCAGTCGCGTCAACGCGCCCATCGAACTAAATAGCAAACGGCGGAACCCAGACGCCGAACCGTGCACCCTAGCCCTGGAGCTTCTGCTGCGCGACCGCGAAATGTTGCTGTCGCAATAACGACGCCCAGAATTACCTTTAGTAGACATCATCATGGCCATGGTACGTGTCGGAGAGGGAGTTGGCGCCTTGTATCTTCACCACTGACATTGCATAGCCCATCACCACCATCGCCGAGAGCAAGGAGCTCCGAGGCCTCAACCTCATCGCCGCGCATTCACACATTCGCGGTCTCGGTGTCGACGATGACACGCTCGAGCCCAAGGTCTCGTCGCAGGGCCTGGTTGGGCAGGAGAAGGCGCGAAAGGCGGCGGCTGTGATCCTCAAAATGGCACGAGATGGCAAGATTGCTGGTCGCGCAGTCTTAATTGCTGGCCCGCCCAGCACAGGAAAGACGGCCATCGCAATGGGCATGGCCCAGTCGCTGGGCCCCGACGTGCCTTTTACCATGCTTGCCTCGTCTGAAATCTTCTCACTGGAGATGTCCAAGACTGAAGCGCTCACACAAGCTTTCCGCAAGTCGATTGGCGTACGGATAACAGAGGAGAGCGAGGTCATCGAGGGAGAGGTGGTGGAGATACAGATCGACCGCAGCGTCACAGGGGTGAGTACGAAGGGGGACGGACGACAGTAGCTGTACTGACCTGAAATGCAGAGCAACAAGCAGGGAAAGCTCACCATCAAGACAACCGACATGGAGACGGTCTACGACATGGGCACCAAGATGATTGACGCCATGACAAAGGAAAAGGTCATGGCCGGCGACATCATCTCCATCGACAAGGCCTCGGGCAAGATCACGAAGCTCGGCCGCTCATACACGCGCTCACGAGACTACGACGCAATGGGCATCGACACCAAATTCGTACAATGTCCCGAGGGCGAGCTGCAGCAGCGGCGCGAGGTGGTACACACGGTCAGTTTGCACGAGATTGATGTCATCAACTCGAGGACTCAGGGCTTCTTGGCCCTATTCTCAGGCGACACAGGCGAGATCCGCAGCGAGGTGCGCGACCAGATCAACACCAAGGTGGCTGAGTGGAAAGAGGAGGGCAAGGCGACTATTGTTCCCGGTGTGCTGTTCATCGACGAGGTTCACATGCTCGACATTGAGTGCTTCTCATTCGTCAACCGCGCACTCGAGGATGAGCTGGCTCCGATTGTCATCATGGCTAGCAACAGGGGAAACACACAGATACGCGGGACCGACTACAGATCACCACACGGACTACCGCTGGACTTTTTAGATCGTGTAGTCATTGTCAACACACATGCATACTCGTCGGAAGAGATGCAGCAAATCATCTCGATAAGAGCCCAAGAGGAAGAGGTCGACGTCTCTCCCGATGCTCTAGCACTGCTCACCAAGATTGGTCAGGAGACCGGACTACGTTACGCCAGCAACCTGATCACCACATCCGACCTGATACGCAAGAAGAGGAGCGGTCCCGAGGTTACCATTGAGGATGTGCAGCGGAGCTTCGCCCTTTTCTACGACCCCACCAGAAGTGTAAAGGTAAGTTTACCGAAATAACTTGTCTTGGACGGTGCTAACACGATGATAGTTCGTTTCCGACTCGGAGAAGCGCCTGATTGGCGATGCAGGCGATGTGTCCTTTGCGATCGCGAGCGGCACCGACGTAATGGATGTGTCGTAGACGGTCACTTTTTTTCTTGATTTGCGGCGTATAACAGGTCTAGGACGGGTCCAGCGTTTGGGCATGAGGCTGAGCAAGCCCATGGAGATGTAGCAAAAAGTCTGGAATGTAATACTAGAGGCTGCTCTGCAGCTACAGGAGAATCGCGTCGTGTTTAATTCGCTCAATGTGCTGTACATAACCTTTGCCGAGAACTCTGAGAAAGGGGGTCGGGCCTTCGCGTGCGTCTCACAAGATAGTCTGTGATGTGCATCTATGTGCGACAGTCGTCGGACCAGTACTCGAGTGCTGTTATAGCTGCGTAGGATAGATTGGATGGACTAACGTGGTGGGAGAAATAGTACGATTAGCGGCGTCGTACGCTCGCACAAAGCCGTATGCGCCACATCAACGCCTTTGATGCAAATGGAGAAGTGGCGCGTTGCTGCAAGGCGGGTGATGACGAGGCCCAAGTGTGGAGATTGCACCAACGAGGCGTGCCTTTCCGATTCGAGTAAACGTGCACGCGATGGAATTATCGGGATGCGTAAACCCTGGCCGCAGAGTTTGGCGCCTTGGATAAGGAAAGACCCGCAAGGCTGCATCGACAGAGGGGCGAGGCACAGGAGACAGGAAAAGAATAGGTGAGCTGAAGCTGTTCATAGGTGTCAGAAATAGCAAACACAATCCATCACAGCCTCCCTCCGCCCGCTGCTTTATACTGCGCGCCAACTCAACCGCAACACTACGGCCACTGAGCGGTATTCTCTTGCCGACAACGGGATTCTTGCAAAAGCTTACCCGCGCAATCGCCGCGTGTCACTGGCTGCGTTTCGTCTGTCAAGCGTCCGCCGCCCTGGGCCGAAGCCCCGTCCGGTACCAACGTTGCCGTATTCCCGGGGTAGAATGTCAAATGTGTGAAGCAGGCGGCGCAGGCTGCTGCAGTGTCGCGTGCGCGTCATCTTGTCCTACGACTCCTTCCGCTGGCGCCCTGACTTGATCTGTTGGCCCAGTCTTTCCTTTCCTATTTTCTCTGTCTCGCCTGCGATTCACTTTGTTCCACTGACGTTGTTTGCGACTGCCTCGCCCCACGCCCTGTCGATCCGTGACGCCGGAAGCACGCGATCACCTTCCTGAATCGCATCCCACTTCTCATACTCGACACCAGTATAATCCAGTAGGACACGCAATACTCGACACAGCCACTCTTTTCGCCGCTAACTATTCGGAAGATATACCCACCGAGCAGATATTCCGAACATCGCCATGCGTCTGTCGACATGCGCAGCCGCCATTGCAACAGCATCCCTCTTCCTGTCGTCTCTGGCCTCACCCACACCAAACACCAACTCTTTGGCGGGAGATTCATCTGCCCATCGAATTGAAGAGCGCGGAGACAAGAAGAAGCCCGATACCAAGTACTTTCATGAGCCCGGGTAAGTCATGATCCTAGCCTTGTTCCGCTCGAAAAAATACAACCTTTAGGACACAACTAACAATCCCATAGAGGCAGTAATACGCTCGGTCACTATGACAAACGCTATTTCAAGGGCGTCGTATCAGACGAAGAAAGGACGGATACCCAAAAACACATGGTTCGCGCCTACCTGAACTTTTTCCGCGAGAACGAACTGGATACCTGGATTGCACATGGAACATTGTTGGGTTGGTGGTGGAACGGAAAGGTAGTCTTTACTCCAGGACCAGACGAGATACCTGCTAACACTTGCCTAGCGTCTTCCTTGGGACTTTGATCTCGACACCCAAGTCTCCGACGCCACCCTACAGCATCTCGGCAAGGTACACAACCAAACCAAATACCCATACGTCTCCTACGACGGTACTGTCCAGCGGGAATATCTCCTGGATGTCAACCCATGGATCTGGGAGCGCGAGCGCGGCGATGGCGCAAACATCATCGACGCACGATGGATCGACATGCGCAACGGCCTCTTCATCGACATTACCGGACTTGCGGAGACACATCCGGATGACCGTCCAGGGGAGTGGGTTTGCAAAAACTACCACAGGTACCAAACAACAGAACTGTACCCAATGCGAGAGACCATGTTCGAGGGCGTCATTGCCAAGGTTCCATACAACTACGACAAGATTCTCGTAGATGAGTACAAGGAAAAGGCGTTGACCGTTACCGAGTTTCACGGGTATGTTGAGAGGTTTCGTTTTCAGGGAAGATAAAAACTAACGCGATTATAGACACCGATGGGACGCAGAGAAACGCGAGTGGGTCAAGTCAGAAGAGACTGAGCGCAAGGAAGCAGAAGAACGTAAAAAGAAAGAGGAAGAGGAGGCGAGAAAGAATGGCGAGAAGGCGAAGCTGGATTCCTGAACCCATCTTCTTGGCCTTGATATGGGGCGGACTTTTTTCTCACTATCGCGCTCGATTGCAACATTAGCATAGCCTGCGTATTTTACCGGAGCATTTACTTTTGATACCCGTTGGAGGAGCGTGGCTTAGCATTCAGTATGAATTTTATCGAATATATGCGTATGTTGACTTGCGACAGTTCGCCGTCTGGGCCAATGGTCCCGGTGAAGGAGGGGCTGGTGATGAATAGTAATGGCGCCGGAGTTTAGTGATGACAAATGTCCGATGGCGACGCAATCGTCTCGCTCAGACGTGGAAGCGTTGGAGAACGTCACCGAAGCATCGGAGGCTATAGCTCAGCCACGCGCTGCGAAGCGATATATCTTGATCTCTACTAACTTGGCCACTTACACTCAGTAGACCGTTCCTAACAAACTCTTATCATACCATTTCCTCCTCCAACAGTCCAGCCATGACCGAAGCAGACACTTCCTCAGCGCCCACACCATCTGGCGACAACATCCAAATCACCCTCACACACCACGGAAAAGCAGTCGCCCTGCTCTTCGCAAAGGATGCGACTATATCAGATCTTTCCGAACGCGTCGCAAACGAGCTTTCAATACCACCGTCCAACCAAAAGTTTCTCGTCGGCGGCAAGATTGGGTTGCAGAAGCCACCATTCAAAGATGCCTCTCTACCGCTCACGGAACTCGCATCGAAGAAAATAACACTCATGGGCAGTACGGTAGAAGCAGTATCATCCCTCAACAACAGCATATCCGCCGCCTCGGCACCGCGCCGACCAGGCCCCGTGAAAGCCGCCACACCAACACGCAATCGAGACTACAAGAAGATCCAAGAGGAAGCGCAATACACCTTCCAAACCCTACGACCGCTACCATATCTCCCGAATCCCGATCGCTCTCTGCGCTTCCTGGAGCGCCTCCGCGACGACGCGGGCATCAAAGCTGCGATGCGCACTCACAAATTCAGCGTGCCATTACTCACAGAGATGGACCCTGCCATGCACACAACCCAAGACTCGCGCACACTAGGTCTGAACCGAAACCGCGGCGAAGTCATCGAGCTGCGACTACGAACAGACGCCTACGACGGATACCGCGATTACAAAACGATCCGCAACACGCTCTGCCACGAGCTCGCGCACAACGTCTGGGGTCCGCACGACCGCAACTTCTGGAACCTGTGCAAGCAGATTGAGCGCGAGGTTGCGCGCGACGACTGGAAGAGCGGCGGAAGAAGTGTCGGCGACGAGGAGTTTTATGAACCGACTGGCGATGAAGAGGTGCATGACCATGGGGGCTGGACTGGGGGTGAGTTTACGCTGGGAAGTGTGGGGGACGGGGGTCAGACGGTGATGAGCAGTGCGAGTGAAGGGAGTGTTAGTGCGGGGAGTATGAGTCGGAGGGATGTGCTTGCGCGTGCGGCAGAGGAGAGGATGAAGAGGACGAAGAAGGCCGAGGAGGAGGCTGGTGGGACGGGGAGTTCATAGGCGTGGTTTGGTTCTGAGAATGCGCGTATACCCAGTAATTGCGCATGTTGGATGTTTTGAACTAGTTGCTTTGTACGTATAATATCTACTATTTACTACGACATGTCAGTATCCTACTTCACCTCGGCGGTTTTTCATCTTGACTTTTTCTTTCGGGTTTCACTCTGCTGCCAAACGGCCCAATAAACTACCTAGTCTCACCCGCAACAGTCGGTCCGCATTACTTTCGGACGAGACCGCCTTACACGACCATGTTAGGTTTTAAGCTTTACTCTACCCCATCTTCCAGTCCCTTAGCGCGGAAACACCCCCTCACAGCCGCAGGCCGATCACTTCCGCCCTCCGCATCTCCGCCTTTTGCCCCTCTACCATTCCCATCCAATTCCCATTCCCCCATCTACTCACACTCACTCACACTCACACACTCTCTCCATACTCGATCTCAACCCCAAACCAAACCCCTTCTTCCCCATAAATTCTACACCAAAGCTACACACATCACCCACTCAAGCATAAGCACATCCCCTCGTCACTCATATCTTCCCTTGTTCAAAAAAAAAATGCTATTCATACCTTTCCTCCTCCTCCTCGCATCCGTATGGTGCGCCGTCGGGATTCTCCTCGCACGCTGGCTCAAACAATCAGGCCACGCGCGCCCGTTCGTCGGCAGGGATTGGAGTAGTACTGAATTGTATGGTGGTGGTGTGGGGTTTGGTCGCGCGCAGGAGATGGGTGGGGGTGTTAAGGAGGAGGTTAGGCGGGAGGGTGGACGGGCGACGTTGCCGAGGTTTGGGGTTGGGGGTTTGAAGGGCGTTTAGAATGTGAAAGGGAGGGGAGGATATGAAGGATGAGGAAGAGAGCGGCTGATTGAGCTTTGGCAGTGCCGTACCGAGACGACGTGTCTTGTCTTGTCAAGACATGCGAGACTGGCCGCTGGAATGTTCTTTGCTGGTCTTTGTTCCGAGCCTGACCTCTTCTTCCCCTTTGTTGGTTGTTGGTTTGACTACGACAATACGGGACCTGGGCGCTGGACAATACTGGACAATGCAGCATTCATATTGAAGAAAGACGTATTGTGCCGTGGAGCGACTTCAGTCACCCACAGCTTTCGACTTGCGGATAACACTGGCGACTCCCCGAACGATTCGTCGATATACGAACCCGCGGTTTTACCTTACAACTTGCAGGAAAACATACTTAGTTCCGGAAAGAGAAGAGAGAAAACCTCGAAAGTAAATGGCCTTGGATATGTTCGAAGACATGGGGATGGGAACGATAACCGCACCGCCTGTCCCAATGACGGAAACCGAGAAGATAGCACGACAAAGTATACAAGTAGCAAAGAGATTCAGTTCCAGCCACACCAACACTTGCTCGCCACTTTGAAACCGCAGCCGCCCTCCTCCCCCATGTAACGTCGCTCCTAGCATCGCTAACCCAGCACCTCTCCAACCCCACGCCCCTTTTCACCCTCGCACATTTCCTCGAACAATACACGCACCCCCTCCTCGCCTTCACAGCCGCCACGGCTCTCTCATCCCTCCTCTCAACCATCCACCACCGCCGCAAACGCCACCGCGCAAAAGTCCGCCTCGCCGTGTACCACATCACATGCCTGCTACGGACGCTTCCCGCTTTCTCGCTAGCCGCGCAGGTCAAACGGCCGTAAACCCTGCTCGCTGGCATCACGAAGGAGGTGGATAGTTTATTGGGGGAATATATAGATAGGAGGGAGGGCGAGGAGGTGAGAAAGGTGTTGGAGAGGTGGGTAAGGGGCATGGTTGAGAGGGGGCTGGAGAGGGAGGAGAGGGAACGGAGGAAGAGGAGGGGGGGGGGTGGCTGGGATAGAGGGGATGAAGAAGGTGATACAGATACGTTAAAACAGCGTATACACGAGCGGAAGTCGGATGAAGAAGAAGCAGCATGGCTAAAGCAAAAGCACCAGATCTAGATCCAGATCCAGCACAGGACACCCACTACCCCACCCCTTCATCTTCCTTCTTCCCCCCTCTCGCGACGTGGGCATACCTGGGATTCATCTCTCCCCATAGTCTTTGCTCCGCCCGCGTAATCCGCCCCTTCGAACGAAGAGAAAAAGATAAATAGCGAGAGTGGAACAAGGAAGAAAGGCGCAAAGGCGAAGGATAGCGACGCGAAGAAGACAGGCCGGAAGCGCTCTTCTGCACAGGCTGAGACGGATGAGATTGATGGTACAGCTGGTAGTGAAGTGAAGAGACTACGTAGAAGTGCCAGGGTAGCTTCGAAGAACAAGTAATCGACCCATGTTTTCCCCCTACAATTAAATCCTTTTGTAATAGAAACGCCTCATAAAGTTCTAGCCTTGCGTCGTGTCCCTTTCGGTCTCGTTGGTCGCAATGCAAGTAATGTCAAGCAGCTCTGGTTCCACATTCCGGCACTCATAGACCGGTGGTTCGCCACTGGGAACTTGGACTGTGATGTTTTCCGCCCGAATGTTGCTGCATCGCTGGAGAAAGAAAGTGTTAGCCTCTTGACAGGTGGTACTGCAGATACGGTACGGTACGGTGGCTTACATCTGGCGCGCTGCAGACCAATGTACCGGCCTCTGGGTCATCCTGCTCGGAAGTTGTTCCAAACATGTTTTTGATTGTAATGTCGGAGATTGTCAAGTTTGCCTTTGCGACGAATATATTGTTAGCATCCATCGGCAGGAGTTCCGCCACCTGGGCGCATACGTACCGGAAACTCGGCGCACAGCGTCTCGTTCTTCTGCCCATAGCACTGCGTGATTGTGATCGCACGATCGTTGTTGTGGACACCAAACGTATCATATGTAACGTTGTTCACGCGACCAAGCCCACCACCACCGTTTAGCAGCGTCTGGAAGCTCGTTTGAATGCCAGGCCAGACCTTGATGCGAGCACTGTCGCTCGCATTCGTGAGAGACACATTGTAGATGTAGAGGTTTTCTACAATATCGGTTTGATTGGCGTATTGGCCGAGAGAACCGACGCTGATGCCATGCGAGCCCGTGCAGTCGAGACCTTGGATGACGATGTTGGTGCTGTTGGGCTTGAAGGAAACGCAGTCTGTTCGTTATTAGCTCGACATCCGAGGAAATGGGAGAGGGTAAATGGTTTACCGTCTGTGTTGATAATGTAGGAGTCTTGGATGACGACACGGTCAGACTTGTAAGTATCCCAGCCGTCAGAGTTGGCGATTTGTACATTGTTCAGGCTCTGGGTTGTTGTGAGCTTTTTTTTCGCGTTTGTATTTGCCATGGTAGCCTTAGATGGTCTTACCTCTGCTCGTAGATCCATGTTGCTGACGAGGATGTCGCTGCTGTTTGCGATAATGTTGAACCACTATTGGTGTTATTGATATGCTCGTGCGTGATCGTCGAGTGAACGTACATGCGGCGCGTTGCGCATACGCAGGTTAGACATTGTAGCTCCCTTCATCCCATCCATTGCGAATAGCATTGGTCGTCGTAGCTAACTCCAAATATTAGCCATAGCCACCACGGCATCTGTAGAACAACTTGAAAAATATCACCTACACTCTTGTTTGTTTGAATCTCTTCCCAGTACGGCTGCCCATGTCCATCGATGACGCTCTTCTCCCCACTAAGATCTCCATAGATGTTCACATCCTCGCCTCCCCACTTCCAGTACACGGACTGGTTCTGGTAATCGTACTTGAAGCTGTTCTCAGCCCAGTAGTAGACGTCGCTTGCATCAAAGTGTACTTCTCCTGTGATAATCACATCGATGTGATTGAGGAAGGTAAGGTCAAGGGGTGAACCGATGAGATAGGATTGATCGAGTACTACAGTACCTCCGTCGTTGCACTTGTGAAAAGCATCCAGTATACAAGCTGCATCGTCGCGCTCTGGACCTTTCCCGGGTTCGACAAAGCAGAAGCGCTTGGGGTCTCGCTCAGGCGAACATGGCATAGCCTTACCAGAGTCATACGGGGCGGGTTTGACGTTTGGCCGCGTAGGTAGATGAGAGTGGTGAGTTGCTGATGCTGCAGCAAGTGCCGCAAATGCAGGCAGAAAGCACGAGAGCGGGTGCATCTTGTGGTTGGATGGAGTCAGCGTTTTTACCGTACTCTACCCTTGATGTACTTCTGCATTCTTATAAGGATTTGTGTCTAGCCTGAAAGTATGATATCACATCATTAATCCATCTAATTCCCCGGATTTCATTGACTAGATCTGTTGAACCAACAGGATCCGCAATCCTGCACAAGTGCATTGTTTCGATACGTGGATCATCCTCAGTCTTTCGGCCATTCGGGACATGGAATAGCGACACCAAACGCTGCATATGCATGTTCGATAGGATCGGCGTGGGTTGAGGTAAGAACGGAGAAACAAGAATCGCCTCAATGCTTCCCAGGCTTGATGGGGGTGCGGGGGAAGCTTGGCAGAGTGTCATCCTGCCGGTGATCCGGGGGAAGAAGGGTTCTTGCGTACTCTTTGATGTCTTGTCGAAGAACGTATAGGTAAGATGGATGTGGTGTGTGAGTGAGTAGAACAGACTTGACAAGAAAGAAGGAAGTCGATGTTGGAGCCATCTGCACATTTTGGCAAACTATGGAGGATGCCTTCAAATATCTATCGTTCGTTTGATATGCTGGTACCTCGACAAATAGAACAAGTCCGAGATGCCTCCAGTTTCTGCATGCCGGATTGTCCAAGTGTAATCAGATGATGCCCTGGAAGAACGTACCCCGCCAGCATTTAGGATGATTCGCGTGCAATCCGCTTGTGCAAGCATCTTCCCAACCGAAGAGTATGGTGATTTGCCTTGTAATATCGGGTCCAAATACTTTGTTCCGAGGGTACCAGTATGCTCTCGCTTGCGTGGCACCGGGACGTTCGTTGCATTCACTGCAATCCCAGCAGTACACTCTCACACTTGCTCCTCGCGCATGTGCCCGGTAAGAGCACCGTATGGCTTCGTCCGGACTCCTATAGCCCGTCGCTTTGTTTGTCTTTGGCCCCTCTAACCTCTTCAGGTTTTATTTCTCAAGCCTTCTTTGTCCCATCGTCGTTCTGCCATGCCAGACTCCACCTCCTCTTCAATACATCCAGACTCTCTTGTGTGGATCGTCCCTTCTCTTTCTCCTCTCGGTTTATCCGTGTAAAAGCGGCAGCGAGACCGATGGAGATGGCGAAAATGGGGTCGAGACGTCTATGAATCATGGTAAGTAGAAAGCAAAACATTTTTGTTGCAGCAGGACAGGCGTACTTTGATATGATGTATTGAATCGCCATGGTGGTTGGTGCGTATCGAGGGCAGATAGATTCACTAGGCGGCGTCTTCGTACAATTCTTTAGAAGCTTGTATGCTCTCACGCATGCAGCGAATGTGGGTTAGAGTTGGGGCATTCCGATAAACTCATCCAAGCTCGCGTCAGTTGGACGATCCACTGCACCTGCATTTCCTGTGGCCCGTGCCTACCACCGGCATGGAGCTTCCCCACGTTTCCGGTCGGCTTACGGATCACTTCGCGCAGGCGCGTTGATTACTGAAGGCTAGTGCGCACGCAAAGCTTCCAATCTCGTGGGAGATGGTGATGCATAGGCTTTACATGTTGACAGGCTATGAGATGCGACGCGGTGGTCATGGTGGGGTTGCGCATGCACCTGGGGCATGCGGCTGTCTTGTGAGGCGGGTGATGTCGTCATGGGTTTCAGGCCGGATGAGCCGCAAGTCACGCTGCCTCGTCAGGTACCGATGGTCTATTTCACGAGCTGCAGAAGGGCTGCCGTTAAGCAAAGCATGTGAATACAATCATCTCAGATGAGGTCTGGTACATTCGGACTAAAGTGTAATCATCATCAAACTACAGGTGCAACCACTCTCGCCTGCTTGCACAGGAGGGAGTTGTTCTCATGCGCTTTCCACTTTAGCTGTCCTGTGCTTGATCCCCCCAGCCACAGATAATAGTTGTCCGGTGCTTGGTGCTGAGAAGATTGCCGATGCACCAGCCGTCTGTCACGAATACCAATCAATCATCTTAGCCCGGTATAGTGTTGCCATGAAGAATAAAGAAACCCATAATCCGATTAACGCCCGAGTTCGCCGCGGCCTCGATGGCCCATAGATAAGGGGAAAGCGGGGTGGAGCGAGCTCCCTAGATGGCCTCGCCGAAAGTGTTCTCGCCAGAGTACCTGTCAAGTTGTTAGCAACGGCCTGAGAGTGTTCTTTTTGAAGAGCAACGTACGTGATGTACAGGAAGCCGTCCTCGTCCTTGTGCTCCTCGTATATCGAGCTCATGAGAGCGGCAGTAGGTGGCAGCACCTCATCGACGAAGATGAAAATGGCCTTCTCGGGCGACAGCTTGATCCGCTTGCGGATCACGTAGACGAACTGGCCGACGGTCAGATCCGCGGGTACCAGGTACTTCTTCTTGTCGATGGTCGCAATGTCAGACTTCTCGACCTTCTCGCAAATAACCTGCGCGCTATTAGCTTGCGGCCCCGGTCGAGGCAGACGAGTGAGAGGAACGTACGGGAATGCGATCGTTGTACTTCTGGCGAATGCGCTCCGCCTCGGCCTTGCGCTTCTCGAACGGGTGCTCGTCCTTGAACTTGGAACGCATCTTGGGGGTTGATAAGGTTGGTGTATAGTTGTGTGGGTGGGTATGAGAGTCCTGGTTGAGTTGCGCGAGGGTATGATGTGCTGGCTGGGTTGATGTATGGCGTGGCGGAAGAGTAAGTAGGATGGAGGGTGTAGGTGCGGTGTGGGAACCTTAAGCACAGGCAGCAGAGCGGGGCTACTACCTGCGAATCACTCCCGCCTTACCTAACCAGCCAACGCGCCTAAGGTCACTCACTTGCACGCTGACCACGCAGCAGCAGACGACTAGCACTTGACGCGCCAGGCAGGTGCTCTCCCAAATTGAAACACTGCAATCAATGTGCTTTCGTCATAGGTACCGTCGCCCTTTTCGTGGTGAAGGGCTCAGTTGTGACTATGTTGCATGGCTGTGCTGACCGCCTCGCCCCCCATCCAAAAGTCACTTGGTCAGCTCCCATGACCTGGGTACCTCGTTGCTATTGACTCATCCATATTCACTGCTCTGTCGCTTCATCACTCTGTCGGCCTTCACTATGCATGCTCTCCAGGTTAATCAGCAGTCGTTACCACATAAACCGCTCGAAGCAGCTTGTACAACAGCTTGCGCAGCAGCCATCTTGACGCGTTTGCAGTCGCCTTCGCTGGCATTATCATCGTACATTCTGGGGACACCTAGTCGCTCGTGGCGACGTGTCCATCGCTCCGGCCTTCCTTGAGCATACTTGGGCGTTAACGACCGTTTCTGCCTTCGGGGGCGGGCGACGTCATGCAAGATAGCAGTTACCTGTCCCTTGGTATCGATAAGGCTTTCGTCCGCGAAGTAGCTGCTTTAGTTTCCGTGCATGCGTACACCAGGCGCCACCCGAACCTTGAAAGCTTCCTAGGCGAGTACAATGCACAGAAGCACCCGCTGATTCTTTAAGCATCATTGACCGCGATCTGTTCACAACCACGCCTGCTACCCATGTGTTTGCCGTGTTCGCGCTATGCAGGTACCGGCACCGAGACCGCTAGTACCGAGGAGCTTCGCCGAGGATGCGCCCACCATGGTGTGATACGTAACACCTAATCACCCTACTCAGCGACCTTCACGACACTATTCTGCATCATTTCATAGACTCATTCACTCCTCTATGGTTCAATCATAGCCTTCCTCACTGCCTCCCATCCTCAATTGCCCGCCATGCGCCCGTTCCGACCCTCGTTCCGCGTTCCCCGGGCTCTCCAGCTTACCCAGGGCAATGCGCCACAACGCACACTGCACCGGAGTCAGATCCACTGTAGACAACTACATGGGTCCCAGAGCCGCCGCATAGATCTTCCTCAAGAGAGTAAGCCGGAAAAGCCGGATCCTCTGGAGGAATGGCGCAATCCCGAACCCAGCAAATGGCCAAACAGGATACGGTTACTCTTTGTGCCATTTATCGGAGCTCTGGTTTATTCGATGGTAAGCCGGAACCCGTTAAGGTTTCAGCATCTCATGTTAACACCTGCGCAGTGGACAGATGACACCATCAAGACCGAAGCGCCTACAATCGCCGAGAAAGATGCCCTGCTGAAGCGTGAGAACGGCGTATCCGAGCGTTCACCCATGCGTCTGCGTATGGAGCAGTTCATAAAGCAACAGCAGAAGGAAATCATAGCCGAGTTGGAGAAAGTGGATGGCACAAAGTTCAAGATCGACACATGGCAGCGACCCGAAGGTGGAGGCGGTATTACCTGCATTCTTCAAGATGGCAAAGTGTTTGAAAAGGGCGGTGTTAATACCTCAGTCGTATACGGCCGCCTGCCTCGCGCTGCCATACAGAAGATGCGCGTGAACCACAAGGCGCTCAACCCAGACGTCGACTCTCTCGAGTTTTTCGCCGCAGGCCTGTCCATGGTCCTCCACCCTCACAACCCAAATGCACCCACCGTCCACCTGAACTACCGCTATTTCGAGACTGCCGACGAGTTTGGCAACACCAACGCATGGTGGTACGGTGGTGGCTGCGACCTCACACCCTCCTACCTATACGATGAAGATGCAATCCACTTCCACGGCGCCATCAAGCAAGCTTGCGACAAGCATGACAAAGCCTACTACCCGCGCTTCAAGAAGTGGTGCGATGAATACTTCAGCAACAAGCACCGTGGCGAGACCCGAGGTGTAGGAGGCATCTTCTTCGATGACCTAGACGAGACAGAAAAGGACCAGGAACAGCTCTTCTCTTTTATACAAGACTGCTTATCCGCCTTCCTGCCTTCCTACCTACCCATCATCAACCGCCGAAAGGACATGCCATACACCGAGGATATGAAGCAATGGCAGCAGATCCGCAGAGGACGATACGTAGAGTTCAACCTGGTCCACGACCGCGGCACAGCTTTTGGATTGAACACGCCGGGTGCGCGCGTAGAGAGCATTCTGATGAGTTTGCCTCTGACCGCAAGATGGCAGTACATGCACGCACCTGAAAAGGGCAGCAGAGAAGAACGCCTACTCGAGGTGTTGAAGAAGCCGAAAGATTGGGTCTAAAGCACACGTAGACATATTAGATGTGTAGGATAGAAGCGCAATTTCGCCACCTAAACATGGAGGATATCATCTGGCATGTTTGGAGAATGAATACCAATTATTTTATGCTTGATGTGTTGCGCTTTCAATGCTCATGACCGACTGACATGTGGAAGGGGTCAATGACATGCGACGATGATTTTGCCATTGCTCTCATGCATTTGGAAAAGGTGAAGCAAATGCTACTTGGACAAATATATGTTCCTACAACCCGTGCACGAAAACGACGCTGAGGAAGTCTGACGATCTACTCCATGCAGTGCCGACGAATGTCTTTTTTGCACAACATAGCATGAGTTGTTGTTCTTTTTTTTTCTGTGCCAAAGGTTACAACAATTCCCAGATCAAAGCAAGAAAAGAAAAGAAATTCGTCAGTCGTGCATGTCTGTAGGCATGGGAAGTATTCGTCCAGCCATGACTTGTTTGGTACGCCTGCGCAAGACTCCATGTAAACATGCGGAACATGAGCCTCTTTTCCCCGTGTACAGTGCTCACAATGTTTTTTTCAAGGAAGAACTCGATTAACTTTAAGTAAGATGAAGAAACAGACAGCCCCTTCACTCATGTAGCACCACCGGTTGTTTTTTTCCAACTTTCAAAAATAGTTATGAAGGATACAAGGCACGATGACCCCCAATTACACGGGTCAAGCTGATGGTGTATTTGGCATACCAACACACACACAATCTCTTGATGAATATTAACAAGTTCGAATGGCCCTCCATACACGGGTGGACGCCACAGTAGGTTTTAATTTCTGTGAAACGGGAAGGACCTGATTTCCAACCATGCATAGGAAGAGTCTCCAACAGACCCTTCACACATGGGGGGACACAGTAGTGGTATTTGAATTTCTAGAAAACATGACGAGCGTGATTTCTAATCATGTAAAGTAAGACTCTTCAACCGCCCTCCACACATGGGTTGACGCCATAGTAGATTTTGAATTTTTGGAAAAGGCTTTTAGGAAAGTGTTCATTATATGGAGCATACGAGTCCATTTTCTCTCAAAAGAGGACAATAAGAATGAAAAAAAAAAATGTAAACTTTTTGTGCTCGTACTCAAGGCTTAAGTAGAATGGAGAGAGCGCCACAGAGCTCTCTCCACACATGGCGATACCGTTGGTGGGATTTAATTTCTGTAAAACGAAAAGGGTCTGATTTCCCTTCATGTAAAGTACTTGCCTCTTTTTTCTTGTTGAGACAGCAAAGAGAACAGAAAAAGTGTGTTTCATATGCCAACAACAAAGATTTTAAGCAGCAGAATATAGAATTTCAGATAACTGCCACACATCGGGCGATGCCATTGAACTTTTTTCTGATCTCAGAAACTTTTTGGGGGTTTTTTTGGAGACAAACAAGAGAGCATGCAGTAAATCTTTTTGTATCTTGAATAAAAAGAAGGAAGGAAGAGTAAGAATTGTTGGGAGGAGTTGGAAGGTTTTATATAGCTGACGAGCGAGGATTTGGGCAAGATCACAAGGACGCGCGAGGCGAGCTACGTCAAGGGACTGACGCACCCCGGAGAGTGCATGTTCGTCACGACAGACAGGGGGATATTGGAAGCAAGAGAATGTGTAGAGCGGCAATTGGGTGGCATGGTACTTTGCAGAGTATGGTAGTGGGATGATATGAAGCTCTTTTGGAGCACACATGACGTTT